>PVJS01048133.1:0-15171 GCA_004027185.1 Glis glis
GGAAGGAAGGAAGGAAGGAAGGAAGGAAGGAAGGAAGGAAAGAAGGAAGGAAGGAAGGAAGGAAGGAAGAAAGGAAGGAAGGAAGGAAGGCTGTCTAGGATATTTCTATTGATAATTATCAAATGTATAGAAGAAAGTTGAAAACCGTTTTAACTAACCTGAAACTATATCTGAAATGCACAACTCTCCGGTATCCCTTGAATGTAGATTCATTTATTCCACAAATACTTTTAAGCATATACCACATACCAAGTCCTATAAAAGAGGTATTCATATCCCCTAGTATATTACAGCCTTATAAGAAACATTTGGATCAAGTATCATCTTTTTAAAAAAATGTATTGATGAGGAAACTGAGATTTGGAAATAATAACTGACTTTCCCAATATTGCCCAAACTATTAAATTGGAGGACCAGTATTTAAAATAAGGCCCTAAAATTCAAAGTTAGTATTACTATTATTTCATTCATTCAAAAAACATTTACTGGAAGATTATGTTGGTAGATAAAATACCAGAAAGACTTGTCATCTTTTTGGACTTAGTGATAAAATTCATCCTTTATAGGATTTCCATGAAGATTAAATGAGGAAAGGAGCAAATATGTTTGAACACACACATACACACACACACAATCTCTAAGTGTGAGTTATTGACAGGATTGCCATGAGCATATGATCTTTGCCTGATATGTTTTGCTGATTTATTTGAATCTCTAACAGCACATTCCTACAAGCATGCTAGAAAGAAAGGTAAGCATACAGAACCCACTGGGTAATGTTAAAAGAATTCACAGACTGTGTTAGAAATAGAGGACATAATATCAGTTCTCAGGAGGAAGATCTCCGGAGGAAGATCTGAAGTGTTTTTAAATGATGGGCCCTTTACAAAAAGCCTGCCAATGTGCACAGATTCTTGAGTCTCCTTAGGAATAAGATGCATATCTACCATACATCCCAAGGCATCTTGTTATCTCTGTATGTGTTTGTGTGCAAGGTTTATTGCTATGTTACCTAAGTGCTTAGGCAATCACTCATTTTCAGCTCCAGGCAAGCATCCTTTTATGAACGTGGGGATATCCAGTTGTGTGAATCCGGGAATGTTAAATTGAAATCATACTCCTCTCAATAACCAGTTTGATGATGAGAACCTTTCTTAATAAGAAGACTTTCATTAACCAATCATTCAGACTGCTCTGAAATTTTAATAATCACAAAACAAACAATGACAAAATTCCACAACCCATGGCGAACCTTATTACAAGGGAATATTTTCTATATTGTTATTTCCATATTTATGTCTGAGTCAGGTAGGAATAGAAGTATATTGGTCATTTTTATTGCATGGATATCCAAACTCTATCAGAAAATTTGAGTCTTGTGTCAAAAGATGGTCATTTCCCTCATTTTACGGGGATACTTAAAATGATATAAGGACACATCATATCTCTAAGTATGAAGTAAATCAGATTTAGGACATGTAATAAGTAGAAATTTTCCATCTTGATTTTTCAGCTGAAGAAATCTAAGTAGGAATAAAAGCAAATGGAAATCTTCCTGGATGTGGCAGTGATAAATATTTCCAGTGGTATTTGCCCAGGAACTTTCATAACGGTTGTCTTTTCACTCCCAGAGGTGACCCCTGGCTGACATGTTTCCACTACATGATGTGTCACCACTATAATTGATTCATCCAAGGTTGACCAAGTATAATCTGATCCAATCACTAATGTTTGGAAATGGGATTAAGGGATAATCATTCTTAGTTTCTGGAGACTGTGCTAGTAACAAGAACTCTACACTCTCATTCCAAACACAAAGATATACTAGAAAAATGTAATAGTAATAATAATAAGCTTAAAGAGATAGGTGTGAAATCTTCAAATGCTAAAAACAGAGAGAACCCCAGAAGTAGAAGGTGAAGCTGAGTGGCTTTTGGGGCTAAGATATCTGATGGAGAGATACATTAAGTATTGGTGTTTACTGTCTTATAGGGAAGATACCTCCTCTCTGTCTCTGTCTCTGTCTCTGTCTCTCTCTGTCTCTCTTCCTTTCTCTCTCTCTCCCATACTGGGGATTGAACCCAGGGATATTCTGCTTCTGAGCAGCACTTTTTATTTTTTATTTTGAAGCAGGGTTTCACTAAGTTGCTGAGGACCTTGCTAAGTTGCTGAGACTGGACTCAAACCTATGATCCTCCTGTCTCAGCCTCCCAAGTACTGGGATTACAGGTGTGTGCCACCATGAACACTATCATAAAACTTTTAAAAGCTTGCTTGTATTCCCTGTCCCCAACACACAGCTGCCCTTAAACTCATGCCTGGCAGAGCAGTACTATACTGGCCTTTCTGCATGAGGGCAATTTTCTGGTAAGTTTAATTTTTCTGGTACATTTCAGAATCTTTCTGCCCCACCAGTCAAGTCTCACAGCACTGTGAAAGATGGCTGCTATCTGAAAGAAGCTGGGGATCATGGTGATGGGGCCTATGCCAAGAACTGCTTCCTCATTGTCTTAATGTAGTTAATTTGTTTGTTTTCTGTGGTACTGGGGATGGAACCCAGGGGCCTTCTACCTCTCAGCTATACCTTCAGTCCTATTTTATTTTTATTTGGAAACAGGGTCTCACTAATTTGCTGAGAGTCTTGCTAAGTTGCTGAGGCTAGTTTTGAACCTGCAATTCTCCTGTCTCAGCCTCCCAGGTACTGGAATTACATTACTGTAGTTAATTTTTGATGAACTATTTATCAGCCTTGGCCTTTTTCATTTATACATAATTTACCTGAGTGACAAATCAGAAATTATCTTGCTATTGTGTTTAGGAAAAAAACATGAGTATTGACATATACATCTAAGTCCTCTGCCCTTTCAGGGTTCCTGTGCCATTCTATCCACCCTTGTCAGCATTCTTGGTACTTGACCAGGTACCAGTTCAAGAAATTTCTTCTTGCTGCTCTTTAGAAGGATGAAAGGATGACAACTTTTGTCAATTGGGCTGCAACTACTTTATAAATAACACATCCTCTCATATACCAGCTGCAAGGCACTCTGGTGAATTATCATTTTAGAGCTTTCTTCCTTATTAGATTTCACTAGTCATCTAATTTTTTGGAAATGTACTTAGCCTGAAAAGTCCCACCAGGCCCATGCTACTATAGCAAAGAAAGCAGTGTGGTTTCATGTTAGGTACATGATATCTACTGTATAACTAGTGCTTCTTAAAGTGTGTTACCAACAAATATATCTACTCCAGATTAGTCTGTCTCCTCCCTCCCTCCCTCCCTCCCTTCCTTCCTTCCTTCCTTTTTTTCGGGACTGGGGATTGAACCCAGGGGCATTTTACCTTTGAGCTACATCCCCAGCACTACTTTTTTATTCTTTATTTTGAAACAGGGTCTCACTACATTGCGGAGGGCCTCACTAAGTAACTGAGGCTGGCCACGAACCTGTAATCCTCCTGTCTCAGCCTCCCAAGTATTGGGATTACAAGCATGTCCACCATGAACCGGCAATTGTTTTTTTTTTTTTTTAAGAGGTTCTCACTAGGGCCTCACTAAGTTGCTGAGGCTGGCTTTGAAGCAGAGATCCTCTTGTCTCAGCTTCCCAACTACTGGGATTACAGGCATACACCATCATGCCTGACTGACATAGTATTTTTCTATAATTGGATTTAATACTGATGTTTGTCAACTCTGTAGGACATTATAAAAACATGAGTAGGTCAGTTTTGCCTACCAACACAAAAGAAAAATCCAGTCTTTGAACAAAGAAAGGAAGGAAGGAAGGAAAAAAATAAGAAAGCACAGTTTCTACAAATGAGTTAAGTAGTAGACAATTCCTAATAATTGGTCAATTGAAAGATAGATGTGCATCACTCTGAATATAGTGTAAAACATTAAGACAGAGAAAATGTGAAGAAGAAGTTAACAGGCATGGATAATAGAAGGAGAAACAATGGTATGTGTATAAATAGGGCATTGACGAGAGAACAGATAAGTGGGGAAGACAGTGGCAACTTTGGAGGAGATATTAGCTAAGAATTTTCCAGAAGAAAGATATGATTTCCTCCTTAGATTAAAAAGCATACCAAGTCCCAAGCAAAAAGTAAAAATAAACTCATACTCAGGCACATCATAATCAACCCAAAATATAAATAATAAATAATATCTCAAAAACTAAGAGACAGAAAAGAAATCTCCTATATGGGAGCAGCAAGCAGACCTCCTGACAAAAAAAGAGATGACTAGTCAGGCTGAGCTGCTCAATATAAAGGAGATTAAACCTTAGATGAAAAGCAAACTTATTTTCTTCCTGTCATGGGCACCAAGAAAAAGAACAAGCCCCTCAGCAGAGAGAAAGAATGAAGCAAGAATCTATGTGGAAAAGTAGAGGGACAGATGGGAAAGAGAACTGTCTGTATTGCTAATGATGTCCAGGACCTGGCTGGAGTCCCTTGAATGACTGACCTGCCCTTAAGTAGGAATCAGCCCTTTCTTTTCCTTCCTTCCTTCCTTCCTTCCTTCCTTCCTTCCTTCCTTCCTTCCTTCCTTCCTTCCTTTCTTCCTCCTTCCTTCCTTTCTTGTTCTGGGAATTGGACCCAGGAGCACTTTATTACTGAGCTACATCCCAGAACTTTTTATTAGTTGTTTTACAACAGGGTCTCGCTAAATTGCTGAAGCTGACTTTGATCTTGCCATCCTTCTGACTCAGTCTTCCAAGTACTGTGATTACAGGAACGCACCACAGGGCTCTGTTATTTCTATCCAAAATGTTAAGACAATCCCTCAAATGTTCCAAGGATTAAAAACAAAAATTTAAATTCATTTGGTGTTTATTTAATGTCCTTTTTTTGGTGGTACTAGGGATGAAACTTAGAGACATTTTACCTTTGAGCTACACCTTCAGCGCTATTTTATTCTTTTATTTTGAAACAGGGACTCACTACGTTGCTGAGGCTGGCCGTGAACCTGCAATCATCCTGTCTCTGCCTCTCTAGTACTGGGATTGCAGGCATGCTCCACTGCACCAGGCTTGAATGCCTCTTCTTATGCAAGTTTGAATACTTCAAAGTGGTGCCATCAGTGACAGCGGCAGAATTGAAGTGGCAACGAGAGCATATGTGAGGCCATGTGCAAACATTTAAGTGGTGAAGTCCAGTGCAGAGAGACAAATATGTAGACAACCGTCTCTAATTCTTGACAAGATTGCAAGAGTTGTGCTGAATCCTATTCATTGATTTACAAATCCTCTTAATAACAGCTTAAGGTTAAAAAGCTGAGAGAGTTCTCCATGGTCGCATGGCTCAGTACAGGGTGGGATTCTAACACGTTTGCTTGACTCCAAAGTCCACAGATTTATTCTCTATAATATCAATAATAGTATCTACCAGTTATGTGCCAGCGACTATGTAGTTCACAGACAATATCTCACTTAATCTTTGCCCTAAGATACTGGCATTACTAACCCTATTTATAGAACAGAAAATAAAGTTTATCATCCTTCCATAAGTGGCATCAGGTCATACAGTCAGCAAATAGTGAAACCGTAATTCAAATTGGAATGAAGTGAGAATTGTGCTCATTCTTTTCTCAGACACATGCTACCACAGGTCTTTCAACACCTACTACCATGGGTTTCCTAGAAGATTTCTTATCTTTAAAAGTTACCAGATGAATAGAATCTATCTCTATGCCTTTACACATACCCTAAGACTTTGGAAGACACATAGGATGTACTTTAAGAATGCTCTCCTTACTATCTCTCCAGAGATTGCATGAGGGAGGCTCCAGGCTCTGAATCCCAGCAAGCTTATAGGTAGGGAGCACAAGGCCGATTCTTTATGAGCCCCTGATATCAACAAGTGATTCTGTGGTGCTCACTCAGCATCCTGGTATTCTTCTCCCACATTCTACATGCTTTTCTCCTTCCTTTTATTTTTATTAACGACAAAAACTTTATAGATATAAATATGTATACAAAATGATGTTTTTATTTAACTGATAGGATGAGAGTGTTGTGGTGTTTGCCTAGGTTTAGTGGACTAGTCTCTCTAAACCATCCCAGCAGAGAAGTGTCTGCCTTAACTATAGATGGGTAGTTGGTGTCTCTCCAAATTTTAAACGGGATGTACTTAGATGTGTTATATTAAGCACCATTTTCCTTACATTTAGTATTTTTCCATACTTCTAAAGCCATAGGAAAGATCCTATTAAATACACCAATTCAGTTATGATGATATGACATAAAAATTCTGCCATAGAAAAAATTAAATGGTGGCTACATGAGGAAACAATGAAGATGAGAGGGCTGGAGACAGAGGCTCTGAGGCTCACATTTGTATTCAGGGGAATGTCAGCTAACCCTGGTCTATGTTAGTTCAGTCCCAAACTTATCCTAAATGTTAACAGAAAGAGACAAAGGTTTATCATTAGCTTTTGCTACAATTATCCCACAAGGGACTCTAATGTGTCAGTTTGCAAATAAACTGTTCCGTGGAGCCCTGTGGTTTAATAAGGTGCTGAGGTGATGCTCAAGAGAGGGAAGGAGGGAACCGCAATGTTTACTTGACTCATACTTCTTTTTTTGCTAATATATTAATTTTTTGTGGTACTAGGAATTGAGTCCAAGGGTGTTCTGCCTCTGAGCTACACCCCCAGCCCTATTTAATTTTTATTTTGAAAAAGGGACTCACTAAGTTGTGGAGGGCCTTGCTAAGTTACTGAAACTGGCCTTGAACCTGGTATCTTTCTGTCTCAGCTTCCCAAGTACTAGGATTACAAACGTGTGCCACCATACCTGGCTCTAATATATTAATTTAACAAGTATTTATTAAATAATTACTGGATGTCAGACTAGGATTTAGGAACATATGTGTAAATAAGAGTTGGCTTATGGAATATATGGTTTTATGGATGAGACATCAATCAAATAATTGTATAAACCAGTGCATATTTCACACTTACGTCATTTGAAAGAAGACATATAATTCTTTTTTGTTTGTTTTGGTTTGAGGATTGAATCCAGGGGAATTCTACCTCGGAGCTATACCCACAGCTCTTTTAATTTTGTTATTTTGAAACAGTCTCATTAAGTTGCAGAGGCTGGCCTTGACCCTGTGATCCTCCTGTCTCAGCCTCACAAGTTCTAGCATTACAGACCTGGACCACCTCACCAGGCTTGAAGGCATAAAGTTCTTCAAAAGAATGCTGACAGGATTTTACTAGACCTGAGGATCAGAGGAGCCTTCTTCAATTAAGAGTCACAGGAGTAACTCTAGAAAAGATGAGTAGTTAACTACACAAGGTGATGGTGGGGAGAGAGGAATGAAGGAGGGAAGGAACATTCCAGATGGAATGATCACCACGTGCAAGCACCCACTGGAAGGAGAATGGGTTCAAAGCTTAGATGCCTGCATGGCTGGAGTACCAAGCATATGGGAAAGGAAGTAGATGAAGCTAGATGGATGAGTCTAGACCCAAAAAAGCTACATACATATCAAGTTACTTAATTTTATCTTTAAGAGTAATTTAAAGCTATTGAAGACTTTCAGATATAAGAAGAGATACTACGCATTAATATTTTAATTATTTTAGGATAATTGTAAGTTTATATTTAATTTTAAGAAATGATACACACATCTTGTATGCCTTTTGTAAGGTTTCCCCCAATAGTAACATCTTATGAAACTATAGTACAATATTGCCCCTAGAATCCTCCAATAGTAACATCTTATGAAACTATAATACATTATTGCCCCTAGAATACTGACATTGATAATCTGGATACAGAGCATTTCCATCATTAAAAGGATTCCTTGGATTGTCTTCCTATAGCCATACTCACTTTATTCTTGTACTTCCTATCTTTAATCTCTGGCAACCATGAATTTGCTCTCCATTTCTGTAATTTTATCATTTCAAGATTGCAATATAGTATAAATAGAATAGTATATATGACCTTTGGGGATTTGTTTTTATTCAGAATAATTATCTGAGGATTTATTGAGGTTGTTGCATGTATCAACAGTCGTTTCTTTTTGTTACTAGGTAGTGTTCCATGGCACAAATACTGTAGTTTAACCATTTACCCATTGAAGAAATCTAGATTTTTCCAGATATTATGAATAAAAAAGCTGCTGTAAGTGTTCATGTATAGATTTCTGTGTGAATATAAATTTTCATTTCACTGGGATAAATTCCCAGGAGTGCAATCACTGGTTTGTATGGTAGTCGTGTGTTTAATTTTTAGAGAAATTGCTAAGAAACTAAAATTTCAGTTTGTTTATGAAACTTTCCAGTTTTCATTTTAGATACCCACTAGCAAAGCCAAGTGATCCAGTTTCTTTGCATCTTTGCCATCATTGTGCTGTTGCTACTTATTTCTACCCATTTTAATAGGTGTGCAGTAGTAGCTCATCATGCTTTTAATCTGCACTTTCCTAATGGCCAATGTCTGAGTCTATTACTGTGGTAAAATACCTTAGATTGGGTAATGTAAAAGTACTAGAAATGTATATCAAGGCACCAGCACATTCAGGTGGCAAAAGTTCATTCTGTTTCATAGATAGCACCTTCGTGTCATGTTATCACATGGCAGAAAAGCAAAAAGGGAGCATTATAAGAGCATTGATTTCATTCATGACCTAGTCACCTCCTGAAGGTCCTTCCTCTCTTACTACTATTGTATTAGGGATAAAGTTGCAACGTTAATTTTAAAGGGATGCAAACATTAAAACTATAGCAGTTAATGATGTTGCATGTCTTTTGTGAGCTTATTTTTCCATCCTTATCTATCATTGTTAAAATATCTGTTCAAATAATTTGCCCAGTTTTGAATTGGGTTACTTGTTTTCTTGCTGTTGAGTGTGGGGAATTCTTGTTGTTTTCTGGATACCAGGCTTTTGTTGGATATATGGTTCCACAATATTTTCTCTGATCCTGTATCCTTTGTCCTCTTAACAGAATCTTTTGCCTAACAAAAGCTTCTTAATTTAAAGTACACTAATTTGTCAGTTTTTCTTTTATAGATCATAATTTTGGTGTAAAGTCTAAGAATTTTTTGCCTAGTGCTAGATCCTGAAGATTTTCTCCCGCGTTTTCAAAATATAGTTTTAGGTTATCATGTAAATCTATAATCCATTTAGGGTTCATTTTTATATAAGGTGTGACACATAGGTTGAGGTTATTTATTTACTTATATTTGCTTATGGAGGTTCATTTTTCCAGCACTATTTGTTGACAAGTCTATCTTTTCTCCTTGAATTGCCTCCTTCATTAGATTTATTTTGCAATGTTTGTCAAAAATCAACTATGTATATTTGTGTAAGTCTATTTCTGGGTTCTCTGTTCCATCAATCTATGTGATATCCTTTTATTAATACCAAATAGTCTTGATTACTGTAGCTACAACTTGGAATCAGGTAGACTGAATCTTCTTTATTTATTCTTCTCCTTTTAATTTGTTTTAGCTACTCTAGTTCATTTGTTGTTCCATATAATTTTTAAAATAATTTTGTCTATACCTATGAAGCCAAAAATTATTTCTGTGATTTTGGTAGTAAACATATTAAATCTGTACATCAGTTTGGAGAGATGTGCTGTGTGTTGAGTTTCCTAATCCATGTAATGTTATACCTTTCCATTTATTTAGAAGCTCTTTTCTTTCAAAAGTGTTATGTTAGTTTTCACCATATAAGTCCTTTCATTATTTTTAGACTTGTTCTAAGTATTTCATTTGTTTGGGCAACTATAAATGAAATATTTTTATTTTGGTGTCTACATATTCATAGGTAACATATAGAGATACAATTAATTTTGCATAATTATCTTATATCTCTTAACTTTGCTGTACTCATTCATTAGTTCTAGGAGCTATTTTTAATGTAGAGTATTTGAGAGTTTCCTCTGTAGACAATCATGTCACCTATGAATAGAGGCAGTTTTATTTATTTATTTTTAATCTATATTCTTTTTTTTTTTAACTTTTTATGTTCATTTATTGGTGCATTGTAAATTATAATTATACATTTTGATATATGTCAGGGTATGAACATCATACATGCACACATTGCACATTTAGCCCTCCCTCCAATCCCACCCTATTCCCTCCCCCTCCCCTCCCTTTCATGCTCCAGATAGTGATTGAGTCTTATAGGTTTGTGTATGTTAGAAAGGAAGAAGAAGAAATCTTTAGATGGACAAAGAAGGTGACCTAACTGAGGGAGTTGGGCGGGGAGTGGAGGGAAACAAACTATAGCACATGATGTACATACACAAACCTATATTCTTTTAATTTCCTTTTCTTACCTATTGCACTGGCTACAACTTCCAGCACTGTGTTGAATGGAAGTGATAAGAGGGATCGTATACAGTATTTTACCACCAAATATGATATCATCTATAGCTATAAATATTCTTTTTTTTTGTGGTACCGGGGATTTAACCCAGGTACAATCCACGCTACACCCCTGGCCCTAATTTTTATACTTATTTTGAAACTGGGTCTCACAAAGTTGTGGAGGGCCTCACTAAGTAGAGAGAGAGAGACAGGTAGAGAGGGAGAGAGAGAAAGAGAGAGAGAGAGAGAGAGAGAGAGAGAGCGAGCTGAGGCTGGCCGCGAACTGGGATCCTCCAGTCTCCGCCTCCCAAAGTACTGGGATTACAAGCGTGCGCCACCACGCCCAGCCAATAAATATTCTTTATTGAGGAAGTTCCCTCTATTTCTACTTATGGGTAGTGTTTTTCAATTTTTTATTATTTTTTATTTTATCTTGAGTGGGTGTTGCATTTTGTCAAGTTCTTTTTTTTTTGCAGTCCTGGGGATTGAACACACCTACCTCCGAGCTACATCCCCAGCCCTATTTTTTTATTCTTTTATTTTGAAACAGGGTCTCACTTAGTTGCGGAGGGTCTCACTAAGTAGCTGAGGCTGGTCGTTAACCTGCGATCCTCCTGTCTCAGCCTCCCAAATACTGGGATTACAAGTGTGTGCCACCACGCCCGGTTCAAATTCTTTTTTTGCATCAGTTGATTACATGTTTGGACTTTAGCCTCTTAATGTGGATTATATTAATTGATTTTCATAAAATATTTAATCAACCTTGCATTCTTGGAATAAACTCCACTTAATTGTGGTGTATAATTATATATAATTTGGTATATAATATAATTTTATAATTATATATAATTTGGCATATATAATAATTGGTGTATATTATATATAATTATATACCCATATATATGAATACACATTTATATATAAATATATAATATATATTTCAGCAATACATATTGCTGAATTCTATTTGAGAATGTTTTGTTGAAGATTTCTCTATCTCTACAGACTAACATTGTAAAAAGATATTTTTCTGCTCATGGGCTGCAGGTTGAGTATCAGATCCACATAGACTATTGGGGTAGTTCAAGTGAGAGATAATGATTACTTGGACTACATGGTAGTTGAAACAGTCAGAAAGGAGATAGTGAAGAGTGATTAACTGGAAAGATACTATATGAGAATATGTAGAACCTACTGATAGGACATAGGGGTTAAGGGAGGAGAATATGTCAAAGATGACTCGTAGGCTTTTTGTTTGTACACTGAATGGAGAGAGGTATCATTTACTGTATTAGAGAATATTAGAGGAATAGCAGGTTCTGGTGGAAAAGATGGGAGTCATTTGAAGTAGTAATTGAGGCTATATGCATTTAAAATTCTCTAGGGAGAAAATATAGAATGAGAAACGATTGGGACCAACACTTAATGAATGGGTAGAGAATGAGGAGATTGAAAAGTAGACAGACTTTAGTGACCAAAGAAATAGGATTAAAACTAAGACAGAATGACATTGCAGAAAGTAAAGGGAAGGAATGTGGAGACTTATTACAAAAAAGAAAAGGAGTTGTCAAAAATATGAATTGGTGCTTAGAGAAGAGGTAAAATGAGGACTAAATGCATTGGATTTGGTGACAGGAAAGCTGCTGGTGAATTTAATGAGAGCTCTTTGGGTGGAATGAGGGGGTGGAAGCCTGAGCAGAGTGAAAGGTGAGTGGGAGGCAGAAGTGGAAACAATGAATATTGACAACATTTTAAAGTTTGGGCTGTGTAGGAGAAGAGAGGCGCAGGGCAGTACCTGGGTGGGAATGTGGGAGTCAAGGGAGCATCCTTTATTTTTAAGGTAGAAAGGCTTATGCATGTTTAAACAGCACTATACTGGGCTTTTTTTATAGGTTTTCATTTATGGAAGCACTCTAAGACTTTTCAAAAGTGCTATCTATTATTTCATAGGAAAAACAGAAAATGTGATTCATCCCACAGACCTTGGGATACTGGAGTCTGTAGAACACCAATCAGAGCTGAAAACATATGAATGGCTCTTCTGAGCTGTATTTGGTACAGTAGGTCAGTACCCACACAGTTACAGAGCCAGATATGCTTCCTGGGGGGTTGTTTGGGTTTCACTCACTGCCATGACCCTCCCTCACAGCTCTCAACCTCAAGGGCATGATTTTCCAGTCTTTTTCAGGGTTTCTCAGTTGTGCCACATAAATTCTATTCCATCCTGCAGAGTTAATTAACCCAACTAAAAGTATGAGTTTTCTCATGTTATATAAATCTTGAATACATATACATAATAAATATATATAATGTATATATTCTAGGGAAAAATTACAACATTTTTAAAAGGTCTTAGCTTGGTTTACTCTTGCAATGATTCAAATGTAGGGTTCATGGCTCACTAATTCAACCAATATATTCTAAATATATATATATATATATATATATATATATATATATATATGGAGGCAATATCTATCAAGGCATTCATTAGATGCTAGTGATATAGATGCATTAGGTAGAGGCTATGCTTTTCCAAAGTTCATATTCCAGAAGTGGAGACCCTGAAAAATCTATGCAGAGCCTGGTAAAACTAGAACAGAACTATGTCCAGAGTCTATGAAAGTGCAGAGTAAGGGCATATGTTCCAACCCATCTAGCTCTGAGGAAGTTCAATAGGCAAAGCAAGGAGGGTAGGAGAGAGCAAGGTACCAAAGTAAGGAACACAAGTGGTATAGAAAGTTCAAGGTGTTAGATGTAAATAATATAACTAGAGCAAAAATGAGTATGCATGGAATCATAGCAAACATGGCTGGATAGGTAAACAAGGGCTAAGCTGTGGAGAACCTTGAATGCTTTTTTCCAGAAACTCAGGGTTTACTGCTACATATAGTGGGTGAAGGATAGTCATGGTCAAAAGCTATTAACCTCAGGTATTTTTGCTGTTGTATAAATTGCTTTGGTACTAGAATAAGAATATTGCTTTGGTTCCTCATTAGGTTCTGGGCATCTTTGAGGGTCAGGGTTTAAGGGGAGCATAGAGTGTCTTGGGTGCTGTGAACATTCTGTCATACTGTCTACAGAAATGGTAGCGAGAGTCCTTTTATGGTGCCACAGCAATAAGCTTGTATGGGGCAAGGAATGTTCCAGTGTCATAAGCTTTAGAAAACACTCTCATGAAAGCAAGCATTACCAAAAGTTTTATGGGTAGAAATGGGGTGCTATCCTCAGTGAGAACTGCTCCCAGTGCTATTTTAAATGCTGAATAGGCTCTAGAAACTTAATTTTGCATGCTTTACACTGTATCTTTTCATAATAATTCTCCATGTGAGGAGATCAGTATGGAGGTTTCTCAAAAGACTAGGAATGGAACCACCACTCTTCAGTATTTATTCCAAAGAATTAAAGTCTACTATAGTGATACATGCATACTGGTATTTAAAGTAGCATAATTCACAATAGCCAAATTGTGGAACCAACCTAGGTGTCTATCAACAGATTAATATAGAAAATGGAGTATATACATACAGTGGAGTTTTACTCAGCCAAAAAGAGAAACAAAATTATGTCATTTGCAGAAATATGGATGAACAGAAGAACATTATGCTAAAAGAGACCAGCCAGATTCAGAAAGTCAAGGGTCACATGTTTTCTCTCATATGTGGAAGCTAGAGAGAGAAATTGATATGTAATGGTTTGGATTTAGAATGTCCCCCTTGCCCTCAGGGAAACAAGGTAGCAATGTTGGAAATAGAGCTTGGTTGCCACGTAGAGGTCCCTGGGGGTATGGCCTTGGTGATTATATTCCCTCTCCCCTGCGGCTGCTCTTTTTCTGTTTCTGGCTTCCATGATGTTAGGAGCAGAGCCCTCATGCGCTCCCTCTCTCTGCTTCCTGCTGCCATACTCTGCGCTCTGTAGACCCGGCTTCACATGGAATGAATCTCTAAAGTCTCCAAAACCTGTGAGCAAATAAATCTTCATTCCTCTAAGTTGTGTGGTCAGTTGTTTTGGATTATGGCAGTGAGAATGCTGACTGAGACAGGATGTAAACGAGATCTCATGAAAATTAGAGACCAGAAGAATGGTGGAAGAGGATTGGGGGAGAGAAGAGAAAAGAGAAAAGGGAGGAAAGGGGAAAGAAACAGACCAGATAATATTTTGTGCATACATGAATGTATCACTATGAATCTCACTGTCAAGTACAATTGCAATGCATCAGTAATTTTTTAAATAAAATAAAACTGCATCATCAAAATTTTTTCCATGTGAGATGAACTTTTTGGTATATAAAACTTGAAATAATTCTAATAAATTTCATGATTTTAGGAATAAATCATTCATTTTGCCTTGAGTATTACATTTGACCACTTGATATGATGGTATGCTTAATAGCCAGTTAAATATTTAAAATCTTTAAATTTGCAGGTTCCTTTTTATATTTTGAAGCAAATAGAAATTTCCAAATTTTTTATAGATCCTTGAAAGCATTGTAGTACTTTAATACTTTTCTATAGTTCCTAAAGATTAAAAGAAGTCAGCCAGGTGTGGCAGCACATGCCTGTAATCCCAGTGCTTGGGAGCCTGAGACAGGAAGATGGCAGGTTCAAGACCAGCCTCAGCAACGTAGCAGGACTCTCAGCAACGTAGCAATGCCCTCTTTCAAAATAACAAATAATTATAATAATAATAGTAATAATAATAATAATAATAATAATAAATAATAAAGGCTGGGAGGTTTAACTCTGAGCAAATGCTCCTGGATACAATTCCCAGTATCATACACACACACACACACACACACATACACACACATACACACACACACACACACACACACACA
>PVJS01048134.1:0-15168 GCA_004027185.1 Glis glis
TACTTTATTTTGAAACCAGGTCTCACGAGGTTGCAGAGGGCCTCACTAAGTAGAGAGAGAGAGAGACAGGGAGAGAGAGAGAGAAGAGAGAGAGAGAGAGAGAGTACTGAGGCTGGCCGCGAACTCGGATCCTCCGGTCTCCGCTTCCCAAAGTACTGGGATTACAAGTGTGCACCACCACACCCCGCCTCGCACAAGCACATTATAATTATTGTCATATTAATTGACATAAAGGCAATCAGTGTTAGAAGTATACAAGCCAATTAATATCTGAATGTACTATGTGTGCTTCAATATTTTATATATGATGTTTATGTATTAGATATGCTCTATTTTTTATGTGTCTTGTCTTACTCTTGAGTTTTGTAATGTATGGTTGAAAAATTTTATGATTTAACAATAAAATTTTGTCTGTCAACTGTGACAGACCTCTGTCTGGGAGATCTGGGTGCCCACACTTCCCATCTGTGTCTCAGCAAGAAACTGCCATTCCAGGAATGTTGGCCACCTTCTTTCAACTACCTACTGGAATTTGAATCTTTAGGTATTCCCAAGAGACAGACTATTGTTCTAGTGAGTCAACCTAGTAGTAACATCTTAGTATGCCTAGGAATCAAAAGAGAATCATAGACTTATGGGGAAAAATCATATTTAAATCTGTGGCAACAAAATTGAAAATTAGAAGGGGCACATACTTTTTCAGAAAAATAAATATGAATAACCCAAATACACAAAAAGTAGCAAGATATATGAAAATTCCATAAATAAATAAGAAAAAATGATAATTACTATTAGTGAAGAAATAGTACCTGATGAATTCAGCACTGAGTTCAAGCTGTAGTTTAAATGATGCAATATTCCAATGGCATTTAAGCTAATTCAGCATATAGAAAAAAGTGGATTGTTTTCAAATCCACTTTTTGAAGCCAAAAGTGCTTTATTAATCATAAGGAGAGCACAGAAATGAAGCTAGAGACCATTTTCACCACAAAACATCGAGCAAAATTCTTGGCATAATATCAGCAAGTGGCTCACAAATGTGTCAAACACTAGTGTAGAGTAGGATTTATTTAAGGAATGGGAGTTTGTTTTGATATTCAAAAATATATCATTATAATATGTCATATTAACACACCAAAAGAGATAAAAGCAATAGATGATGAAAATGTATTTGAGACGGGCGTGGTGGTGCACACTTGTAATCCCAGTACTTTGGGAGGCGGAGACCGGAGGATCCGGGTTTGCGGCCAGCCTCAGCTCTCTCACTCTATCTCTCTCCCTGTCTTTCTCTCTCTCTCTCTCTCTCTTTCCTTAGTGAGGCCCTCTGCAACTTTGTGAGACCCGGTTTCAAACTAAAGTATAAAAAATAGGGCCGGGGGCATAGCGCGGAGGTAGAACGCCCCTGCGTTCAATCCCAGGTACCGCCAAAAAAAAAAAAAAAAGAAAATGTATTTGACAAATGTATTTGATTCAGTAGCATCATTTGTAAACACACACTCTTATTTAAATAAAATAACCCAGGAACAGTAGTGTTATGACATAGACTCTTTTTTTATGTTCATTTATTGGTGCATTGTAATTATACATTTTGATATATGTCAGGGTATGAACATCATACATGCACACAAATAAATCCCACAAGTATATAAGAAATTAGACCATATCTATAGAGCACATTTCGTAGACCACTGAGTGGGTTTGAGGTATTTTAATGAACTGAATCACTTTTACATTTCTCAAATACTTGAAATTCTGAAAAAGTAAAATTTCTAAAGAGTTTTATATAAAACTAAATCCATACTTGTTAAAATAATAGTATTTGACTTAAAGACACATAAATATTATCAACATTGTTGTTTATGCTTTAAAATGCTTGAAAACTCAAAAAGTTTGGAATAAATACTAGAAAAATTGGAATAAAATGCTGTTTTGGCTGATAAATTGTACTTTTATAAAAGACATAAAACCAAGGAAAGAAAAATAAAAAATTCTAGAACTTATCAGAAAATTGGGCAATATGAGTGAAGAAAAGATTAGCATAAATCAAGACTTATTTCAGCTTTAGCAATACTTGGAAAACAGTTAATGCTATAGTAGAAATAATTAATTATAACAAGAATACACTAAGAAACACTTAGTAATAACTCAGGAAAAAGAGATGCAAGATTTATGTGAGAAAATCTTTTTGAAAGTCATGAAACAGGATCTGAGTAAATGGAAAAGAAAAGTTTGTTCTTAGCTGGGAGGGCTTCTGGTGTTAGTTGTCCCAGATTAGCATAAATTTAATGCAATTCCAATTAGAATACAGCATAAATCTTTGTTTGTATAATATAACCTTACAATTTATGTTGAACCATAAATGCTAGCAAATACCTGGCAGAAAATGAGAGAATATACTATAAAGTTGCTATAATCAATTACAGTAGTACTATTGTGGAATAGGCAAATAAATCAGTGGAAATCAGTATGTCCCAGAGTGTTTAAGAAAGGAAGCCCATGGCATATATCATAAACAATCTACAGTATCATGATAGTCTGCTGGTATTAGAAAATTGCTCTGATATTAATTCCTAGTGAAATATAAAAGGCAGTCATTCAGGCAGGGAGAGGTGGTAGCTCTGTCCGTTACATTCCAAGAGCTCCTCCTCTCTTCTTCTTCTGCCCCTTTGTTCTAAATGATTAACCCATAGTAAGAATGTAAAGGCAATTAAAGCTTCTAGCCTTAGAAGCACACAGAGGCTTTAGGAGTACCATAGAGACAATTAGAGCCTTTATCTCTACAAATATATGAAAAAAACCCCCAATTAACAGTCCAAAGATCACAGTGATTCTGCCTGGCCATTTAGAGATTATACACAGCTGCACTGGCTACAGCTAGTGCCTCTGTTTCCCTCCTATTCTTTGTGACTCGGCCTCAGTATGAGAAAGGCAAACTCCATGTGTTACATCAGAGTTCCCATAGTTGATAGATGACCAATACAGCCCAATACAGTAGGGGTAAAAACAAGGTAGATTATTGACCTCTGCACTTAGTAAGTGCACTTAGTAGACTAGAAGGCACCACCTGCCTAAGGAATAAGTTATGCCTAAAAGAACAAGTTACTAGCTGGTTGCCTTGGTAACACTTCATACTAATGTGAAAACCTTATTTAAGGGGATGGGGTCCAAGGGAGGGGCACAGTTCCACTTTTGGACTCTCCAGCGTTTCTTCCAGGCACGCTGCTTTTTTCCTCTTCTCTTTTCTATTTCCTATTGATTTTGTAATAAAATTTTGTTAAGCTGCAACTGAGCCACCTGTTAGTTTTAACTCCCCTTTTCAGAAAATCTGATCTGAATTAAGGGAAAGAGCACAGTGCCGCTTCCACCATAACAATAGGATAGTGGTGACACCTTTGAAACAGCTCTGAAAGAATGTGATAGTGGACCCTCTGTCTCCTACTGTGTTAAGAGCACATTCTATATGGATTAAAATTTAAATTAAAAGTAGAACAATAAAAACCTGCAAGAAAACATAAGAAGCTGGGAATGGTGACACATGCCTGTATTCCCAACTGCTTGGGAGGGTGAGGCAGGAGGATCTGAAGTTTGAGGCCAGCCTGAGCAACTCAGTGAGACTCTGTCTCAAAAGTGTAAAGTAGAAAAGGCTGGGGATATAGCTTAGTGATAGAGCGCATGTGTTCAATCTCCTGTACCACAAAAAAAGAGAAGATGGAAAGGAGGAAGAAAGGGAGGAAGGAAAGAGGAAGGAGAGAGAGAGATAGGGAAGGAGGGCAGAAGGAAAGATAAAAAGAAATAGAACATGAAAATATGCCTACAATCTCAACACAGTAAAGGAGCGCATCTTAATCAAGGATGGAAACATAAAATAATTTGCAAATAATTGAAATAGAAAAATTTATGATAGAAACATAGTAATAATTATAAACAAATCATTGAGCCCAATAAACTCCCTAAAGGAAATAAAAATGGTTTCTTAAATTCTTAGTGATGAAATGGATGCAGGATAAAGATGCTCTTTTAATATTTTACTGTTGAAATGTAAAAGGCCACAGCTGTTGTTCTTACTAATATTTATTTAAAATATAAAATATGTAATTTTAAAACAAAACCTAGTTGTCATATTTTGAGGAGCCAATCTCATGATATAAATCTACCTTTAGGTTGGGCATATGTGCAAGGCATCAAGCAAAGTGGCAAAAAAATGAAGAAAATGTTCAATGAACAACACTGCTCTCTCCTTCATTTTGCATACCTTCCTTTATATTCATATTTGGGAAACCCAAGTCATTCTTTTTAGACATATTTATTCAGAGTCTACTATATACCATACTATATTCTAGGGGCTTGGCCTAATGCACAGTGGACAGAAAAGTCTCTTTCTCTTAAGGCTTACATCTCAGTGGGTAGAAAATAACAGCCAAAAATAAAATGGATAACTCAAAAATAAGGCCGAGATTGGAAGCTAAAGGACTTTGTAGGTAAGTAGTTTGTACTTTACTCTCCATACAGCATGAAATTACTATGGCGTTTTGTCCAGGCGAGTAGGATGGCTTGATTTATTGATGTAAAAGATAACTCTGGTTGCTTTTTAAAAGATGGATTGTGGGTTGGGGAAGAGTCCAAGCTGTGATCTATTTTGGAGGCTATTGCGGTTTCCTGGGCAAGACAAGATGATGGTGGTTTAAATTTGAGTGGTCCCATGAGAGAGAGAGACATAGACACATTGTATTTATAATTTAGAGATGGAACAAGCTGGGTTTGCTGGAGGAGCACATGAAGAGGACAGAGAAAGCGGGGAATCTGGGATAAGTCATAGAGTTTCTTCCCGTGCCACCTAGTAGGTGGCAGCACTAATTTTTTTTTATCCCAATGTCAGAAATTGGTAGAAGAGTGCATTTCATAAGTTGGAATACAGTATGAACTTTGGGGAGTATGGTGTCTGTATTGGACAGGGTTCTCTAGATTAACAGAATACACAGAATGAGTATATTTAAAAAAAAAAGGATTTATCAGATGGCTTACAGTTTGCAGCAATGTAGTCCCAGGTTCTGACTGCACGTGGAGAGTCAGAGGAACCAGTAGCTGGTCGAACGGTCTAAGAGCTGGAGTCTTAGGATCAGAGCAACCACTAATTCAGTCCCAGTCCAAGACGTGAAGATCAGAAAGCTTCTTGGGAGAAACGATGGTGGAGTTTCAGTTCCAAGAGCAGGAGGCCGAGAAGATCGAGCTCTTGGGAGAAAGGCGGAGCCGGCGGCTGACGATCTCAGGCGAGAGCAGATGCGCTTTCCTCGGAACGAGTCGCACGCACTCTACACGGCTTCTCCCTTTTTATCTAAGTCCGCACCTATCAGAATCCTGCTGCCTACATTCAGGGCAGGGCTTTCTGTTTAATCTGCTGTTACACACCCAAAATCACATAATCTTGGGTGTGTCATGATCAGGTCAAGTTGACAACTTAGATTAACTATCACAGTGTCTAAGATTACTATTAGGTATCTATCCAAGTGGAAAGATCAAATAAGTAGTTGAACAAATGAACATGGAGGACAGTAGAGAATGGGGCTGGAGAAATAAACTTTGGAGATATCCTCAGTACATGATAGGCACATAGAGATGTAAGTCTAGATGACAGAACTAAGGAGTAGAAGGAAAATAAAGAAAAAGGCCCTGAGTTCCTAGTGTTGATATCACATCTGAGTTTTAAACAACTTTAAACTTTTCACAGGGTTGAATGTGGATGATTTACTATGCAAAAGAGTTCAGTTAAAATGCATATTAATTATTGACCAATTGCATGTAGATGATTACTTGGTGTTCTAAATAATTAAGGACTCACTTCAGGGCATGTAATTTCTTTTAATGGTAAAATAAATCCTGTAGTCCTATATTAATTTTTTTGGTATTTCTCCATAATCAATGTATTACCTTGTGATGATAAAAGACTTGATTCATACCTTTAATATATTGATTATTCCTAATGTGATGAAGTTTTATAGAGTGCATACTTTTAGATTATAGGACAATTTGGAGAGATTTGGGGGTTTGGAAAACATTTCAGAATTTTAGAGACCATAAAATTTTAATGTAAAGATTCTCAGAGGTAGAAGATGCACTGTTTTCATTAGGGAATTTTTGTGAATGAGAAATAAAACATGTTTCTTATTTTTCTTTCTTTTTTTAGCAATAGCTGGACTGATTTTCATTAGCAGGCATGAAAAATAAATGGACTCCTTTTCCTCTGGGTTGACAGCTCTTTTAGTCTAACGGTTCTGTGAGAGTTAAAGTTGTTGTTGTGCAACTCACACAGACATTCTTCCCATGGAGCTCAGATAGAACTTTTATTTAGAGATTTTAGGATTTCTAAGCAGAGTACTGTCATTGGAGAATCCATGGCTTCTGAATCTTGAGGGAGAACCAAACAGAAGAGATAGTTTCTCATATCAGGTAGAAATTGAGGTGACATTTAAAAATTTTGTCTGAGGAAGTTTCATGAGAAAAATTTTTAGTACTTGTATTTTCGATGTACAATTATCTTTTTCCTAAAGGTTGTTGATTTTCTTTTAAATATTCTGATCAGTAAGTGTAAACTTGGGTTGTAAGATGACTGCTTGGTATTTTTTTTTTTTTGCTAATTAAGAAATTAAGAATGGAGGTAATTTGAATTTGTTTTAATTTAGAAAACTTTTCATGAGGAATACTTGAGCTAATGCTGAATCTTACAGAACCATTTTTTCCCAAGAATTTTAACAACCTAACGTGTCATACCTTTTAAAACTGATAATTAATAGGGCAAATTATTGCAAATTATTCTTATCCCTTTACCAAGGAAAACAAGATTGCTGTTAGGTAGTTCTCTCCTAAGTCTATAGTTGGTACTACAAATTATAAAATTTTAGTTATTTTTTATAATTCTTCATGTGGAGATTTTTAATTTAGAAACTTTAAATAATCCATTTGAGAAACAACAAAACCTTGTTATAAAACAGTGAGAATTATTCTTTGTTTAATATTTAGATTTTGGGAGTGTTTTAGTTTTCCAGAACAGACCTATTGACTTTCTCCCAGCAATTCTAGAGGTAATGCCATTTGGAAGAATTATTATTTAGTTTCTTGAATAAAAGTTGTTTAGTTGTCCATCCCTTCTGAAAATTCTGTGCAACAAGACTTTTTTTTTTTTTTGCGGTGCCAGGGATTGAACCCAGGGGCGTTCTACCTCCGTGCTACATCCCCGGCCCTATTTTTTATCCTTTATTTTGAAACCGGGTCTCACGAAGTTGCGGAGGGCCTCACTAAGGAGAGAGAGAGAGACAGAGAGACAGAGAGAGAGCTGAGGCTGGCCGTGAACCCGGTTCCTCTGGTCTCCGCCTCCCAAAGTACTGGGATTACAAGCGTGCACCACCACTCCCGGCTTGCAACAAGACTTTTTGCTTCTTATGTATTTTGAATTTGTTATTCATTCAAAATCCTCACATTTTTAGGCACATTCAGTCATTTTGAAATGATGGCAAGAACAGGATCCCATATCTCCTGTACCTGTATATAAGATCTTTTAAAAACCTAAATTCTTACAAGCTTGTAAACTTCTTACCGTCTAGCATTCCCTTTTCAACTAAGTTATGAGGAATAAGATGAAGAATGCTTAATTTGTTAGAAAGTACTTAAGACAACAACTGATATATTTTTATTTATTTATTTATTTATTTATTATTTATTCATTCATTTATTATTTATTTTTTTCGTACTGGGGATTGAACCTAGGGGTATTCTATATCCAGTATATACCCACAGCCTAATTTTATTTTTTGTCTTTGAAACAGGGCCTCTTTAGGTTGCTGAGAGTCTCACTAAGTTGCTGAGTCTGCCCTCAAACCTGGGATCCACCTGTCTCAGCCTCCCAAGTACTGGGGGTTGTAGGTGTGTATTGCCATGCCTGCTGCAACTGATATAGTGTTAGTTAGCTTTGCTTAATTTCAGTTCAACACAATTTGTATGTTTTGCTAATGAATTTCCAGAATTTTGAAATGCAAAATGCAGCAATGGCATATTTTATAATAGCTCTCATAATTTGAGAAAAAAGGTACCTACTTTTCCCATCCAGAAAAAAAATTCCATAAAAGGAAGGTTAAGCCGGGCGTGGTGGCGCACGCTTGTAATCCCAGTACTTGGGAGGCTGAGACTGGAGGATCCAGGTTCGCGGCCAGCCTCAGCTATTTAGTGAGGCCCTCCGCAACTTAGTGAGACCCAGTTTCAAAATAAAGTATAAAAAATAGGGCTGGGGGTGTAGTGCGGAGGTAGAACGCCCCTGGGTTCAATCCCCGGCACCACAAAAAAAAAAGGAAAGTTAATATTTTTAGAGAAACACTTATCTCTAATGCTCCCTAAGAAAGGTGGAGAGAAAAGTAGTCATGAATCTTATATGTTCAATCCTGGTTTAGGTAATTTTAAAATCTTAGGAATCAATACTTCTAAATCTACCGCATGATGTAATCTGTAAATATTCTCCCTGAACATGCAGCATTGCTATTCGATCATGTCCCTCAGTGCTACCTCTATAAGTACTTATTATCCTTTCAAAATGGTCTCCTAGGAAGCTACTCTGATACTCAATATAGTGCATGAGATAAAATCTGCTTTTCTTCTGGTTCCTAATATCCTAAGAAGCTGCGAAACACTGTGCCTAACTCCATGGTACATTTTTAAACATTATCTACTCTAATTTCCATCAACTCAAAAAGAAGGGAAAACTGGCACAGATATGTTAAGTGACGTGTACAGTGTTACTTACACGTCACTTAACAGTAGATTTGATTCTGGCATTGTAGGATGTTTCTCCTTTGTTCAACTTTCTGTAGCTTGGTCTATGTGGCCCTCCTCCTTCCTTCTCCCAACATCTCTTGTTGCAACCTAGAAGAACCCCAGAAGGAAACAGACAATAACATAGCCCCTGTTATGATTTGGATGTAGAATGTCCCCCAGACCTTACTCCTAGACAAGGCAGCCATATTAGAGGTAGGGCTTGGTTGCTAAGGAGGGGCCACTAGGGGTATGGCCTTGGGGACTATATATATGTCTCCTCTTTACCTTGCTCTCTCTCTGCTTCTGGTCTCTATGATGTGAGAGCAGAGTCCCTGCACTTGTGCTTTTTTTCTTCTTCCCACCACCATGTCCTGAGCTCTGCAGATTTTACCCCCAGCCTAACATGGACTAAAACCTCTGAAATCTCCAGAATTGTGAGCAAATAAATCTTCCTTCCTCTAATTTGTGTTGGTCAGGTGTTTTGGATCACAGCAGTGAGAATGCTGACTGAAACAGACCCACAGAAGGAGTGTTGCCCAAACTTCACTAGTTCACATGGCTCTTCATGATTTTTTTTTGAGGTGGTAAAATGTGTATTAACCCTCATGAGTATGCACAGTAGGGAAGACATCCTCCCAGAGGTGAGAGTTCCAGCCAGTGGCAATGGCAGGGAGCCATGCCCAGTCTAGTTTCCAACATCAATCTAAGACAGCAGTGGCTGGCTGCTTCCCCTGACATATCTATATTCTTTCCTTCCTGACCACTACAGAGACCTATATCAAGCCTGTGATCTAAATGTAGTTTTCAGATGTACTTTGTTTTGGCGTGATGTTTTAGAAACATTTTTAAAAATGTAAAAAAGCTCAAAAGATTGGGTGGCTCTGGATTCTCATTCTGGAAAGCAGCAATCAGATGGGAGTGAGGAATAGTTGATGCCTTATTGAGAGATGAGCTCTTCATTTTGCCAGTTTACTTGAATTTGTACTCTTCCCTCTAGTTGTAGACACCAATATTGAGCATCAGTTGCCATTCATCATCAAATTTATATAACATATGTATTTTTATCCTCACTGAATCTCTATCAAAAGATAGATGAAAAATGTACAGACAGATGGCTATGTGATTTTTTTTCCAAATGGATTCTGCTTCACAAATTTAACTGTCTAGATACTGTAAATATTTTGAGTTTACAACCCTTGGCTAGACTGTATTGTGTCATTGTGGTAGTAGTATATATTAGACATTAGATTTAAAAGCACAGGGTCATGCAACCTTTCTTAAACTACCAATATTGAAGAAAAAAATAAATAACAGAATTCGTCATTTCCTTTGTCTCTGTTATTGCTTCTGGGTACATAATTTTCTGTGCACCCTTTCTCCTTAAGATATGGCTAAAAAAAGTTCATTATTTATTATAAATCTGGCAATCTTCATAAAACCACTAAATGTCACAAGGTTTAGAAGCAAATGGCAAAGTTGTTCCCCAGTGGAAGATGAATTCTATAGCACAAAAATTAGAACTAATATTAAGCCTGCCACTACCGAGGTTGCAGGTTTTTCAGGAACAGAGACCCATAACGAAATTATTTGCTTTTCACCAGCATGACCTGGCAGGCTGTGCTGTGAATATCAGACATTTCCTCTTTCCTTACCTGATTCCCTTCACCATGAGCATTTTCATGTGGATTTTAGACTACCTTGGCAAATGGTAATTTGAAGTACCAGCTATAGTTTAATGAAACCACCAAGAATATCTCTGTATTCCCAATTACTTGACTTTTATAATACTTTAGCACTGGGTTAAATGGCATGTCATTTATTTCCAAGGAAAAATATTATTAACTGATCTTTTAGTATTTTTAAGATCCAGAGATTATATATTTACTTCTAACTATGAAGAAAGCCTCTCTTGACTCCTTTATAAGAAACGAGAGAGTAGCGTATTTCTCTGTCTAATCATCCAGGTTTTACTGTGGCACATTTGACCTTTATTGTAAATGTTTCCCTGTCAAAATTTCTGACTTGAACTTCTTTAAAAAGAGCACTTGGTGATATAGTTTCATCAGGAAAGAGAATCCCAGAAGAACTGTTTTTAAAGTTGGCCAGTGTGAAATATGAACATTTCCTCCCAAACCCCTCATTTGAAGGAAAAATGAAAAAATGGAGCACATTTTCCATTTTCTTCTTGCTGCTGCTTGTTTCTACTCAAACTGAGGAAAAAAGAGGAACTATCAGACATTTTTCAGCATTTGTTTGGAGTCCATGGTCGGCTGTCCTTAGCAAGTTGCAGACCATTCTTATTAAGAATCGTAGTTCAAAAGGTCCCCTGTTTCCCTGTATAGGATAAAATGCACTTGTAGAACTCTATAAAGGCAGACTATTGTATGTGGGGTTTCATATCTCTTATTGCTGCTGCCACACTTTCTATGTGCCATTTTTTTCTCTTTTGATCCTTTGTCATTGGTTTTTTTATTGTTTTCCACTTGGCTGTCTTGTTTGGTCCTTATATAATAAGGATAGTAGTTCTTCATTCATGCTACTGTTGGAAAATAATTGATGCAACATACTTAGTACAATTCCTAGAATATAAAGATTTCTGAACTCCCATATATCATGTAATTATAAAATAATTAGTATTTTATAGATGTCTTAGAGTTAAGAAGTTGGAGGATTCCCAAGTGCAGAAGAAATTTTCTCACTCATGTGAGAGAACCATACTTAAGAGAAAGTGTGCTTTCTTCAGTTTCATTTTTTCTTTTTATGTGCTTTTATTAGTGCATTATAGTCTCATATCACAATAAAAATCAAGTTGACAGTAACATACATGCACACAGCACTTTGAAAGGGATTTTGTTTAACTGATGGATAGTTTTCTAACTTTCTGCTCAATCAAATCCAACTTTAATCAGAAATCTGGTCAGCATGGTATTTTGAAAATTAGAATACAAGAAAATGGGATGACAGAAGAATTAAAATTAATGTCCTAGTTGTATGTAGTCCTCTTCTCTGAATTCCTCTATTTCTGAATCTCTTTTATATTAGAGATTTATTTTTCCCCAAAAGACATGAGTTTTATAGGAAGCATCAAAAAACATTAAAAATTAGAATAGGTGAAAAATTGGACATAAAGAACTAAAACATCATTTTGGTGATTACATATGAGCTCTACCTAGCCTTTTATTATTTTTTTTTATTTATATACTATC
Organism: Glis glis; assembly: GCA_004027185.1. Lineage (NCBI taxonomy): Eukaryota > Metazoa > Chordata > Mammalia > Rodentia > Gliridae > Glis > Glis glis. The sequence goes on from PVJS01048134.1 coordinate 12,003, forward strand.
AGTATTTTATATCAACACTTAAAAATCAATACATGTTACATAAATACCCAGGTTTTTGGTTAATCTTAAAAATCGGATTTAATTTACCTTATAAGACTGTTAGAAATTGCTTTCCAGATTCAAATACAAAGGCTGACATTGCCATGGATGCTCAGTAGATCTTTTCTAAATACAGTAAAGAATAATGATGTTAGACAAAAAAAATACAGAGTGGTTGTGATTAAATGGATAATGCTCATGGACCTGTAAGAGGCCAACGGAGGACATAAGAGAAAGTGAGTGGAATGATTTTTGTTCTTTCTTCTGAAAATAGCTTTGTGAAATGATTCACATAGACCAAACTTTAAAAAATGCCTATTGGACATCCTGAGGCTCCCCTGCCTCAGACACTCTGTGGGACACTCTGAGCTCCTGCAGTCTGTCATCTTGACCTTCCCTCAGTCTTCTCAAGTTGCATTCTTGAAATTCCAAGTGGCTTCTCAAAAGTCAGATCCAGTGATATTTTCTCAACTCTTAGGCCCTTTCATTTTTTGGTAGCATTTGATTCCTTTTGTCTGTCTTTTCTTTGAATTTTCTAATATTTTGCTAATATTTCTTTAGATATCCTTTGTGTCAAGGCATTGCTCTATCCTTTAATATGTGTTTACTCTTTTGAATACCCCCATGAAGCATTTATTCCATTTTGAAGGTAGGAAAATTTGTCCGTGGTCACTCACCTAGCCTGTGGGAGGAAGAAAACATGTTCCAGGCACTGAGCGCAGAGCCTATGGTCTTACTCTGGTGTGTGTCTATTAGCAGCACCATGAGCAGAGAGCATTCTATGTCCACTTCTCTGTTCCTTGGTCAGCTTGACGGGCTGATCAAGCTTCAACCAACATGCCCCTCACTGGTGATGATAACCACAAAACAAGCAGCAGCAACCTTAATTCCGTTTCCTCCTTCCAACACAGTGCTCTTTGATCACATCCTATGAATTTTGAAATAAAGTGTATTCTTACATTTTTTTGTTTTTAGCAATTGATGTTTTTTTATTTACCTTTTGCCTCAGAAGAAGTTTGGGAGAATGTTTTTTAATTATCTGAGGAGCTGAATATAGTTTTTACTTTTATTTTCTGTTGCTTTTTAAATTAGGCTGTAGTCACTGAGTGTAATTTGCATTTCAATTTAAATAATTTACTGAGTTTTTCCTTGTGGCCAAATATATAATCAAAATTTGATTAATGTTTCATGGGTACTTAAAGAAAAGTATATCCTTTTTTCAGAGTACTGGGTTTACTATCAATTCTCATTGGTTTTATTGTATTCAGTTTCCTTATTTATCATGTTTATTCTTTTATTCAGGTAAAGAAAGATGTATAAAAGATCTTGCTACTTGTACATACTTATCTTTGTATACTCAGAGGTTTTGTCCCTATGCATTTGCTACTCTAATATCCAGCCCACAGATAACCTACAGTTAGGTCTTCACTGTATGTTGTATCCATCACAATATAGAAACACATTCGCTACTATTATCAGCTGAAGATTATTTAAACTTTTAAAAAATAATATTTTGAGTCTATAGTCCATTTTCACAGATTAATTTCATATTTTTTGGTATTGAAGGTTGAACCCAGAGGCATTCTACCTCCAAGCTACACCCCCAGCACTGTTTATTTTGAAACAGTCTCACAAAGTTGCTGAGGCTGGCCTTGAACCTGAGATCCTCCTGTCTCAGCCTCCCAAGCATTGGGATACAGAAGTGCATCAGTGTGCCTGGCTGATAAATCTAATTTGAGACATTATTTCTTCTACTGTTTTGAATTCACCTAGCTTAAAGTGTTATAATATTCATAGTCTTGGTTCATAATTAGTGTTCAAAATGTCAAATATAAATGTTATTGTCCCAAGTGGGGGACAAGGTCAATATTTTTAATGGAATTTACTTCTTTATATTCACAATATGTTTTGCTACTAATGTGGTTTAACTACTAATGAAGTTTTTCTCTGCATTCATCTATAATTTTATTCATCTCAGAACTTATGTAGTAGAATCCAAAATGGTCAACTGTGTGCCATTCTATAGAGCCTGGAAGATTCTCTATTGTTGGTCTTGATCAAAGTACAATTAATTTCCAAGGGTATTGTGGTCAAATGGTGACATAGTTTTGAAGACTCTTTTTAAATGACTTTCAAAAGGAAAATTTTAGAATATTATGCATTTCAGGTTTTTTGATATCATGACATGTTTTTTCTTTTGCATGTTATTTGAAATCAAATATTGTCATTATAGGGTATAAATAGTTTTAGTTTGAAGTATAATTATGAATATTATTATAATTTTCTGATAAACTTGAACATATGTTAAAACAGAACAAAAATCCTCCCACAATTATTTCCAATGGAACAGTTGACCATCACTCTTGTAGTTATTTTCACATCTATACTGATTTTTAGTTTAAAATTATAGATTTAACCGAATTTAATCCATGGATTGACATATCTACTTTACCACCATGAATATCAGAATTATCCTATCATACTGATTGAGGTTATGAATAACTGTTTGTAGTAAGAGATGTAGTGGACCTGAAAGTGTATTGGCCTTCAAAATACTTTTACTTTAGCTCAAATACCTATTGTCCAAGGCTCAAACAATTGGATGACCTCTGATGTGTTTTTACTCATTTCTCTTAAAATTGATATGTATTCAAGTTGTTTTTAATCGTCATTATACAACCTTACTTAGAAGGTATAGCTCAGACCTGGCTGAGTTGGCTTTAACAAGAAACTTTGGATCAGTCCTGTTGCTGATAGCCCCATATTTCCTTTTTAGACATTTATTAAGAACCACAATGTTGCCACTGAAGTTACATACATATATGAATTTTTTTTAACTTTTTATGTTCATTTATTGGTGCATTGTAAATTGTAATTATACATTTTGATATATGTCAGGGTATGAACATCATACATGCACACATGCATATTTAGCCCTCCCTCCAATCCCACCCTATTCCCTCCCCCTTCCCTCCCTTTCATGCTCCAGATAGTGATTGAGTCTTATAGGTTTGTGTATGTACATCATGTGCTATAGTGTGTTTCCCTCCACTCCCCGCCCAACTCCCTCAGTTAGGTCACCTTCTTTGTCCATCTAAAGATTTCTTCTTCTTCCCTTCTAAGTCCC
>PVJS01048135.1:0-15168 GCA_004027185.1 Glis glis
GGAGGGAGGGAGGGAGGGAGGGAGGAGAAGGAAGGGAGGGAAGAAGGAAATGCGTTTCCAGAACCTGATTTGGAGAGCATTCCTACCTGCAGCAGCTCCACCGTTGACCACTGACACCGACGCTCCAGGTCTGAGATGAGCTCTTTCACCAGCTGGCTCTGCCAGACCAGCTCATCCTCAGCCGCTGCCAAGTCATCCAGTGTCGTCTTCTCCTCCTCTTCCAATCGTTGCAGCTCTCTCTGTTCTTCACTGTCCAGGATGCTTCTAAGCTGATTAAATCCTGTTTGTATCCTTTGCCTCTCAGTCTGTATCTGATACTGCGAGGATGGACAGAGAGAGATGTAACAGAGTCTGTCAGGCTGATGACTTACAGTGCAAGACATTAGGAGCCAGTGGGGTATAGAAGCAGGGGAGCAACTTGGGGGGAAGCTACTTTTTCCTACTATTTTCCTTTCAGTACCTACCAAAACAATGACCCCAACCTGTCTTATCTAGAGATATATATCAGAGAAAATACAAAACTGAAGTGAGGTTTAGCTTGTAGATAGCTGGCCTGGCCACTCCCGACTGTGCATTACCACACTCCCTAATTTTGGACCTCGAGGAGAACTGGTCTTTTCCCCAAAATCTTCCAACAGAAGTGCCAGAGCCTCACAGGAAAAGAGAAATGGAACACAGCACTCTCCGGCCCTCCCCACCATCGTTCATTTTTGTGCTCAATTCCAACTATTTCTGTATACTTATAACATGTCTGCTCTCTGGCCCTCACCCCCAACAAGGAACTCATGAAATGGATCCTGGACTTATTCGGTGTCAGGGACTGAAGGTGCAAGGGCCCGCCTTGGATTAAGACCAAAGGTCCTGCCAAGGTTCCTGTCTCAGAACCCCTTAGGAAGAGTCTCCTCCTGCCTTCCAGGAAATTCTCTCTTCTCTGAGATCAGCTTCCAACTTCTCAGCTTCTTGCTGCTCCTTCCTCAGCCTCTTGAGAGCTGCCTGGAGCTTCTCCTGTGAGGAAGGAACCACAGCAGAGACGAGCTATGAGCTTCAGGCTGATTTCAGAAGACAATTAGAGTTTACCGAAACTGTGAGGTTGATGACCAGAATCTGTAACGTGGGTGGAGGATCTGAGGGAGTGAATGTATCCATTGCTCCTGTGGGATGGAAGGAATTACCTTCTTGCCAACAGTAGCCTGCTTTTCTCTTTCCTTAGAGAACCTACAGCAAGCCAAGCCCTTTCCTATTACTAGCATACTCCTTCCACATGCAATCCACAGTGATCCCTGGCAATCATCCTGCTGAGAGGAACAATTAGAGCTAAACTTGGGAAAGAATTCTGTTCTCCACCTTTACAGTGAAATGGAGGGGAACCCCCAAACCTGGTACCCTTGGCCAAGAGACCATGTGCACTCTGGGATCACCCTCTCTGTGAATGGAGGGAACACACAGACTGTAGGCATTGGAAGCTGAAGGTAGGGTAAGAGACATACGGGCAAAGAGAGCTCAGGACTGAGGACTACGGTGTCAACATGAGTAAAGAAGGATGGAAAGTGAGATTTTTTTCTTTTTTTTTGTCTTTTTAATTATTTTTGGTGCTTTTATTGGTACACTATAATCTCATATCACAATGAAATTCAAGTTGACCATAACATACATGCACACAGCACTTTTTATTTTTTGCAGTACCAGGGATTGAACCCAGGGGCATTCTACTTCCGAGCTACACCCCCAGGCCTATTTTTTATTCTTTATTTTGAAACAGGGTCTCACTAAGTTGCAGAGGGCCTCACTAAGTAGCTGAGGCTGGCTGCGAACCCGAATCCTCCTGTCTCAGCCTCCCAAGTACTAGGATTACTAGCGTGCGCCACCACGCCCGGCTTTTTTGTTTTTTGTTTTTTGGTTTTTTTTGGTACTGGAGGTTGAATGCAGAAGCATTCTACCTCCAAGCTATACCCACAGCCCTATTTTATTTTTTCTTTAGAAACAGGGTCTCGCTAAGTTGCTGAGGCTGGCCTTGAACCTGCGATCCTCCTGTCTCAGCCTCCCAAGTACTAGGATTACAGGTGTGCGCCACCACGCCCAGCTGAAAGGTGAAATTTCTTACCAAGGACCAACCATCTTCTGCCCCATCTCCCTCCATCCAGGGACCTACCTGACACTGCTTGACCACCTCCTCCATGAGGAACGTGTGGTGACCCCGGTGCTTCTGAGAACGCTCACAAAGCCAACAGATGATCTCCTTGTCCTCCTCACAGAAGAGCAAGAGTTTCTCTCCATGGTGTGCACAGAAATCTTTCTTCTCCCCAGTTGAATCAGGGTTCAACTTGACCTCCCTGACTCTCTCCACGATGTCAGCCAGACACTGATTAGCCCACAGATTTCCAGGCGAGTATCTGACACCACACACAGGGCAGCTGCTCTCTCCTCCCGGGCCGGTCGCTGCCTTCTGGTTGTTCACGGTGACACAGGTTTGGCAGAAGCTATGGCCGCAGCCTAGACTCAGGGGTTCTGTCAAGAGCTGGAGGCAGATGGGACAGGTCACCTCTTCCTGTATGCGTCCCAGGGTTTCTGAAGCCATTGCACTCTCCCCTGGCTTCTTCCTGTCCTATCTCCTGAGGATCTTCTTGCTTAAAGCTTTCTGGATGATTCGGCAAATTAATAAAGGATGGCCCAAGAATGGTACAAATGAAGCCGGTCCCTGTGGCACATGCATGTAATTCCAGTACTTGGGAGGCTGAGACAGGAGGATTGTAGATTTGAGGACAGCGTGTGGTAACTTAGAAAGATCCTGTTTCAAAATTTAAAAAAAATAATTTTTTTAATAAAATGGGCTGGGGGTGTAGTTCGGAGGCAAAATGTCCCTGGGTTCAATCCTCGGTACAAAAAAAAAGTACAAATAAGAAGGATTCTAAAGCCGGGTGTGGTGGCGCACGCTTGTAATCCCAGTACTTGGGAGGCTGAGACCAGAGAATCCTGGTTCGTGGCCAGCCTCAGCTACTTAGTGAGGCCCTCTGCAACTTAGTGAGACCCTGTTTCAAAATAAAGAATAAAAATAGGGCTGGGGGTGTATCCTGGAGGTAGAATGCTCCTGGGTTCTATCCCTGATACCGCAAAAAAAAAAAAAAGAAGGATTCTAACTGGGCACACATTAAGGACTGGCCAAGACCACACTATTGAAGAACAAAAAAAGAGAAGAAGAACTGGAAATGGAATTCAATAGCCTCAATAAGATAAGTCATTAATGCCTGCTGGGGGCTTTGCACTTTCTTTTTGCTGGTCCTCCTTTTCATATTTATATGGTTCATTTTATACTTCCTTCAACTCTCTCCTTACATGTCTCCTCATCAGAAGGGCCTGCTCTGACTTATCTACAGCACAAGGAATATACCACTCGGTGTATATTTGCCATCTTTCTCTTATTAAAAACTTATAATATATGGCATCTAAAGCCAGGCGTGGTGGCGCACACCTGTAATCCTAGTACTTGGGAGATCTGGGACAGGTGGATCGCAGGTTTGAGGACAGCCTCAGCAAGTAGTGAGACTCTCATTAGCAATAAAATATGTCTGGGGGTGTAGCTCAGAGGTATAATGCCCTGGGGCTCAATCTCCAGTACCACATACACATAAAAAATATGGCATCTTTTTTTTTGGTGGTACTGTGGGCTGAACCAACACAAAGGCAAGTTACCCCTGAGCTATACACCCAGCCTGATTTTATTCAATTATTTATTTTATTTTGAAAAAGGGTCTTACTAAGTTGTTGAAGCTGGCCTCAAACCTGAGATCCTCCTGTCTCAGCCTCCCAAGTTCTGGGGTTCCAGTCATGGGCCACCACACCCAACTGGCATATATCTTTATATCTATTTACCTCCTCCTCCTAAAATGTAATTGGTGCATAGATTAAGGTTTTTTTTTTTTACTGCTATATCCCCAAGTGCCTAGAAAGATGGGAACACAATAGGGTGAGGTGAGGTAAAAGGGATAAGATTGGGAATTAGATTAGACATGTGGCAAAATAAAAAAAGAGCGGGGCACAGTGGCTCACACCTGTAATCCCAGTATTTGGGAGGCTGAAACAGGAGGATCACAGGTTCATAGCCAGCCTCTGCAACTTAGTGGGCTGGTGGGTTTAATCTAGCCAGTGGTACAGATACTGAAAAATCATCTAAAGGTCAAATGCTGTCAGCCCCTGGCTACAGTGACTATAGGTTGGACCAGGGGTTCACATGATACACGATCCACCTGTTTACGACTGATGCTATGAGCCAACCAGGAATATGGGGCTCTCTGTTACCTTTCCTCCACTGAGTAGCTTACAGTGGTGAGAAATGCCAGGGCCTACAGAGGAGAGGAGGTAGTAGGACACGCATGCTGTCACGGGGCTGTGACTCCATGTTCACAGCTGGGCTGCAAGTTGATGTCAAAGCAGCTGCCACCATAATGGCCACAGAATGAGGAAGTTACCGAGGAGTCCGAACGCCACATATGAAGAATGACCCCATCACTGCCCAACAGAGACCCAAGCCCAGCAGCATTCAGGGAAGGAGAGAAGGGACCGGGAGAGGCATATTCCTGATAGAATCCCAGGTCACCTGGCTACTGTCAACCCAAAACCCCTGAGACGGCGAGATCTTGGAGATAAAAGGGTTCGCTGAACCACTGCAGATGCTAGCCAGAAAGAAGGAATCACAGCACAAGTTCCTTCAGCCACCGGCAGCAAGGCTAGGTCACAGTGGGAAAGATGTCTGCTGGATCTAAACCAGAGGACATTATCACGAAAATGTAAGAAAGGAAGCACAAGCTATTCACATTGAACCTACACTGGTTATTATGAAGAGGGGCAGGAGTGCTCCAAGCTGAGAGGGACTTGGGACAGGTAGGTGGTGTGGCACGTTGGAGGGTTGACGTAGGATCTGAGTTAAGATTTTAACATACATTCCAGAATGTAAGATGGCATGGTGGTGTCAGGCGATTTCACCCTACACTAGAGTCTTCTGCCATTGGTACTCATGATAATGCAAACCCTATGTCTATCTGCAGTAAAATTAGAGTGCATCTAGGAAATCTACAGGTGCTGTAGTAAAGGATGTCCTTTGAAGCTTTTGGACATTCAATATATTTCAAAGTCTTTTTTTTTTCTTTATTTTGAAACAGGGTCTCACTAAGTTGCAGAGGGCCTCACTAAGTAGCTGAGGCTGGCCGCGAACTCGGATCCTCCTGTCTCAGCCTCCCAAGTACTGGGATTACAAGCGTGCACCACCACGCCCGGCTACAGTAATCCTTTTAAAGCAGGCACCAATCATGTCACCCCTCTCCCTAATCCCAGAGTGAGGCCTAAGCAGTGAGGCCCATGGCCCATCCGCCCATCCCCTCCCGCTGCGGAGACCCTCCGAGCCCACCTGCTATGGCTCTCTGTGTGTTCTTCCTCACCCTGTCCTCCTTGTTTGTTGTTGTTGTTGTTGTTTGGTATTAGAGGTTGAACCCTGATATATTCGACCTCCGACTTATACCTCTAACCCTATTTTATTTCTTATTTTGAAACAGGGTCTCGCTAAGTTGCTGAGGCTGGCATCGAACCTGTGATCCTCCTGTCTCAGCCTCCCAAGTACTAGGATTACAGGCTTGAGCCACCACTCAGTCCTCCTTTCAAACCCCAGGGAAAATCCAGACCTGTGTTAAGGACTTTAACTTCTTCACATTCTTAAGATTTTGTTCAAAGGTCTCCTTCTCACAAGGAGGCCTTCATGAAAACCATTTGAAGTTGAAAGGCCTTTACCAGGTTTTTTCCAGGGCCCTCACCCTAATTCAAATCTTTTAAAAATATGTCTACATAGTATTAGTCACCCTCTTGTATATTTCAAGTATTTGTTGTTTGTTTATTGTCACTCCCTAACTGGAATGCAAGCTCTTATATGTTTTTCGTATTTATTAAGTGTTGACTGCAAGTCGGGTGTGGTGGTGCACTCCTGTAATCTCAGTACTTGGAAGGTTGGGACAGGATGGCAGGTTTGCGGCCAGCCTCAGCAACATAATGAGACTCTCAGCAACCTATGGAGACCCTATTTCAAAATAAAAAAATAAAGAGGGTATAGCTTGGAGGTAGAACGCCTCTGGATTCAACCCCCAGAATAATACGCGCGCACATGCGTGTGCGCACACACACACACACACACACGTTGACTACATGCTCCTTACACTTGCTCAAACCAGCAGTCTCCCTTTGGTTACTTTGAATTAAATTTCGAACACTGTACTAATCCATGCATGCCCATGTTTATAGCAGCACAATTCACCATAGCCAAATTATGGAACCAATCTAGGTATCTGTCAGCAGAAGAATAGATAAAGAAAATGTGGTATATACATACATACAGTGGAGTTCTACTCAGCCATAAAGAAAAAAATGTCATTTGTAGGAAAACGTATGGAACTAGAGAATATCGTGCTAAATGAAATCAGCCAGCCTCAGAAAGTTAAGGGCCACATGTTTTTTCTCATATGTGGAAGCTAGAGAGAAATAGAAAAGAAAAGGCAATTCATGAAAATGAGAGGAAACCAGTAGAACAGTGGCAGGGTATTGGGGAAGGGGGAAAGGGGAGGAGGAAAGGAGGCTGGAGGAAAGAAAAAGACCAAATAATATTATGTTCATATATGAAGGTATCACTACCAACCTCACTGGAATGTTACGGGGAGTGAGGAGGGGGGTAGAGGGGTGGGATGTGGAGAGAAACACACCAAGATATGTGTGCATATATGAACGTATCACTTTGAATCTCACTATGATGTATAATGACTTTGCACCAATAAAATTCTGTTTTTTGGGGGAGTACTGGGGATTGAACCCAGGGTCATTCTACCTCCGAGCTACACCCCCAGTCCTATTTTTTTATTCTTTATTTTGAAACAGGGTCTCACTAAGTTGTGGAGGGCCTGGTGGTGCATGCTTGTAATCCCAGTATTTGGGAGACTGAGACCAGAGGATCCGGGTTAGCGGCCAGCCTCAGCTACTTAGTGAGGCCCTCTGCAACTTAGTGAGACCCTATTTCAAAATAAAGAATAAAAAATAGGGCTGGGGGTGTAGCACGGATGCAGAATGACTCTGAGTTCAATCCCCGGTACCCCCCCAAAATAAAATAAAATAAAATAAAATTAATTTTTAAAAACTTGTGAATAAATAAGTAAATACATTTTAGCCTCTATGTTGGGCCTTGTGCTAGATCCTGGGAGACAATCAGTATCTGAGCAGAAAAGGACCCTCTCCAGAAGTAAGGCACAGATTCATAGTCAGATGGTCACAGTGAACTCTGAAAAGTGGGTGTATGGGACAGAAAGGTAGGTATCAGTACGTACCTAACATATCCATCAAGGTGCTAATGCTCACAAGTGAGACAAAGATGGGAAACACTCAAGGTCAATAGACAGGCAAGTTTCTGAGCACGACCATTGGAACCTTGGCTTCTTCCTGAACAACAACCTACTCTTGTTAACTATGTCTGAGCAAAGAAAGTAGTAAGCTGAGGTAAAAATCAGAGCTGAGGTGTGTATAGGAGGAAAAATGATGAACGAGTGAGTTCTAAGGCAGGTGAGCACACGAGGCTCACAGGCACCACTGAAGTAAGAGTAAGCAAGCCGGGTCGGGGCGCACACCTGTAGCCTGTGATCCCACTCACTAGGGAGATGAGGCAGGAGGATTGCAAGTTCAAGGCCAACCTAGGCAATTAAGCAAGACCCTGTTTCAATAAATAAATAAATAAATAGGGCTGGGGACATAGCACAGAGTTAGAGCACTTGCTTAGTATGCATGATGCCTTGGGCTCAATCCCCAGTACAGTCAAAAAAATAAATAAATAAAAGAGTAATCAGGTGATGCAGGGAAAAGCGAGTGGTGTCCGGAGACTGGAGCCCCAGAAGGACACAGGATAGAATAAGCCACGGAAGCAGGAGGCAGTCAGGCCATACAATCAGTTGTCCTCAGGTAGACCAAGAGCTGAGGACAAGTCAGGCCACAATCTCTGAGGTTGTTAGGAGGGAAGCATAAGAGTCAACTTCAATATCCCCCTAACCTCCCCCAGGCTCCCTTCTATCCATCTTGGGAGCCTGGGCTTCCACATGCTTGAATTTAGGGACCCCTCTCACCAGCTTCTCTTCTAAAGAGGGAGAGGGGGACACAAAAGAAGAGGCCTGTTTCTCTCTCTTGAGAGAGAGGATATTCCAGTTCCCCTAACAAGGAAGAAAATCAAAACTACAGAGCCCAGGAGACAAGAAATGAACTCAGCCTGGAGAAATAAGGGATCCTTTAGGCACCAACCAGGCCTTCTGCCTCTTCAATAACCTTTTTTTTCAAGGCAGTTTCTCCCCAAGCTCCGGGCTGCCGTCTGTCAGCGCACCAGCTTTTTCTTCCCTTCAGAGAAGCAGCCTCCACTGAGCCCGGATTACTATCTGTTAACTTCATTGAGTAGTTTCTTCCGGAGTCTCCTCCCCCTCACCACGAGCCTCCCCGCACACCTTCAGGCCTCAGCGGAGAAATCTTGACTCCTGGTTGAAGTGAAGAAAAGCAGGGACCCGATTCACTCACCCTGCAGGGGCTCAGAGTTGTCCCTTCGTCCTCCTCTCCTCCCTCCCGGAGCTGGCTGAGAAATGAAAGTGAAATTCATACAGGAAGAGGAAAGGGGAAGAAGTCCTGAACCAACTGGGCCGGGCCGCAGTCCTTCAGGCCCCTGGAGAGAGGGGAGTGCATTAAATCTGTGTTTGTTGGGGGGGGGGAGAATTTGCACTGGAGGAGAATTCGCCAATGTCCAGAGAGATTTTTGGTTGTTATGGCTAAGGGGCGGCTGCTGGCATCTCATGGGCAGACGCCAGAGAACTGCTAAACATTCTACAATGCACAGGGCAGCTCTCAAAACAAAGAATTGTCCAGTCCAAAATGTCAGTAGTGCTGAGTGTGAGAAACCCTGTGTAACCCTTTGGCTCCCTGCGCCAGGGAGGCACCCTGCATCTCCTCTCCTACCACTTTCATGTGCCCCCAAATCAGTCTACCAATTTGAATCAGGTATAAAGTCCATTTGCAACCCCCAAGAGCAATGTATTACCTCCCAGGAGACAGGAGATGGGTGGGGGAGGGGTGGGTGGTGCTGAGAAGGGTTGGCTGTGATTGACCTGGGAGCTCTTTGGAGTGTTAGAAATGTTCTAAATCTTGATTATGTGGTAATTGTGCAAGCGTAAAACTTGTTCAAAGCTCATCAAAGTGTACACTCTAAATGGGTACATATTATTGCATATAGCACATACCTTAGTAACCTTGATTGTGAAAGAAAATTGTTAGGCGGGCATGGTGGCACACGCCTGTAATCCTAGTATTTGGGGGACTGAGGAAAGCTGAGATAGAAGGATCGCAGGTTCAAGGACAGCCTCAGCATTTTAGCGAAACCCTCAGCAACTTAGTGAGACCCTTTTTAAAAATAAAAATAAGGCTGGGCGTGGTGGCACACACTTGTAATCCCAGTACTTGGGAGGCTGAGACAGGAGGATCACAGGTTCACGGCCAGCTTCAGCTACTTAGTGAGGCCCTCCACAACTGTTTCAAAATAAAGAATAAAAAATAGGGCTGGGGGTGTAGCTCGGAGGTAGAATGCCCCTGGACCACAGAAAATAATAATAATAAAAATAAAACAGGGCTGGGAGTGTAACTGGGAGGTAGAATGCCCCTGGGTTCAATTCCTAGTACCACACACACACAAAAAAGATAACCTTGAAATCTCACCCGATGGGGAGGAATCCTAAGCAGGAGAGGCCCTGTCAGAAGTCACCAGGCTTCTTGGGCACAGGATGATCCCAGAACAATGTGCCTCCATGAAGGGCATGGTATTTTCATGAAGATAGTCAATTGGTGGATTCATTTTCTGTGCTTTATTCAAGAAAATCCTAGCTGCCTACCTCCTGCAGAGCTCGTTACATAACAAAAAGTGCCACCTTAGGAAACTGCCTGACAAGGTACAATTGTCCCGTCTGCCTCTCCCATCATCTGACTCAGGCTGTGGACTCCAAGGACAAATCCCAGGCAGAAGGACAATTATAAATATGTTGGATTGGAGCTGGGTGTTGGTGGCGCACGTTTGTAATCCCAGTACTTGGGAAGCTGAGACAGGAGGATTGCAGGTTTGAGGACAGCCTCTGCAAGTAGTGAGACTCTCATCAACCTAGAGAGACCCTGTTTCCATATAAAAATAAAAAATAGGCTGAGGGTGTAGCTCAGAGGTAGAATGTCCCTGGGTTCAATCCCCTGGTACCACTAAATAATAAATAAATAAATAAGTAAATGTATGTGTTGGAAATTTAACAACTGTCCCATACAAATATCTGTATCCAACAAAGTTGGACTTATGTTTTGACCATATTTAAGGGAGTTAATTCTTTTTTTTTTTTCTGGGACTGGGGGTTGAACCCAGAGGCCTTCTATCTCTGAGCTACACTACAAAAAAAAGCATTTTATTTTTTTAATGTGGAAACAGGGTCTCACTAAATTGCTGAGAGCCTTACTAAATCGCTGAGGCTGTCCTTGAACCCAAGTACTGGGATTATAGGCATGCGCCACCACGTCCAGCTGGGAGTTAATTCTTTCTTTCCCATTCATGTTTCATCTCTTTAGTTCAATATTGTTAATTCACATCATTCAGATAGTTAATCACATGGCAGATTTGTAAATCATTAGTTGAGAGGAGTTTAGTAATGTAGCCCATCAGTTCTGTGGGTGTGACATTCAACTTTTCGTCCCTAATTTTGTTCCCTAAATCTTTTCCTCTATTTTTCTTTTAACTCATTTCTCCACGAATTCAACAGACATGTAACCATGCCATGTCTTTAACATCTTTCTGTTATTTTCTTGATAATTAACCATTAACATATGTTAAAGGTAGAAAAATCACCACATTTGGACACTGTCTTAAGTGTATCAAGAGTTCCTTTGGAGCCCAGCGTGGTGGTGCATGCCTGCAATCCCAGTATTTGGGAGTCTGAGACAGGAGAATTGCAGGTTCAAGGACAGCCTCAGCGATGTAGTGAGATCCTCTGCAACTTAGTGAGACCCTGTCTAAAATAAAAATAAAATAGGGCTAGGGGTGTAGCTCAAAAGAAGAATGCATCTGGGTTCAATCCCCAGTACCAAACACACACACACACACACACACACACACACACACACACAATCTTCAAATATTTCCATGGTACTAAACTTGGAGCTGTAGATAAACAGAAGAGAGGCTGAAAGATGCAGAAAAAGGTCATATCTCCAGGCTAATTTATACAGGCATAGAAAAATAGCTGGGAAATTATCTACTGACACTCATGCAGGAGTGAATCACCGAATCCCCGAATCTCTCTGGCTTCACTTGCTTCATCTCCCGCGGTCTCCACGCACTCCCAGAGCAGGGCCAGCCAGGGCTCTCCTCAGCCAGCCTCTCCTTGCAGAACCGGTTCAGAAGCCTGGGCCCCTACACATGTGGAAGACAATTCTGTATGTCCTTCATTTTTTTGTTGTTTGTTTTTGTTTTTGTTTTTGGTACTGGGGATTGAGCCCAGGGACATTCTACCTCTGAACTACACCCCCAGCCCTTTTTAAATTTTTATTTTATTTTTTGTTTTGAAACAGGGTCTCACTAACTTGCTGAGGGTCTCGCTAAATTGCTAAGGTGGTCTCAAACCTGCAATTCTCAGTCTCAGCCTCCCAAGTACTGGGATTACAGGTGTGCACCACCATGCCCAGCCAATTTTTATTTTCATGTGAAAATTTTCCGATTTTGTTGTGAATGTTAAACATTTTCATTTCCACAGAATTTTTATTTTATAGAGATTCTAAAGCTGATTAGCAAGGAACTGTGTAGTATTTTGAAATATTTTAAGTATTTCCAAGGAACCACTTTTCATCGGCAATCTTTTTTTTTTTTTTTTGCGGTACCGGGGATTGAACCCAGGGGCGTTCTACCTCCACGCTACGCCCCCGGCCCTATTTCTTATACTTTATTTTGAAACCGGGTCTCACGAAGTTGCGGAGGGTCTCACTAAGTAGAGAGAGAGAGAGAGAGACAGGGAGAGAGAGCACGAGAGAGCTGAGGCTGGCCGCGAACCCGGATCTTCCGGTCTCCACCTCCCAAAGTACTGGGATTACAAGCATGTGCCACCACGCCCGGCCTCATCGGCAATCTTAATGGCTTTGCTACCTTTCGTTTACATATGTGTGAAATGTTCATTTACTTCTACTAAAAATTATTTTAGTATCTTTTATTCACTATTATATTCTTTCAAAAAGCAAGTCTCCCCTGTTTGACAGGTTACAGCAATTTGGAGACAGAAGGGGCTGGGATAACTTCTCCAAATCTAAAATCGTGCAGCTGTTTCCACCTGGGGCACCAGCTACTGGCATTTTTTTTTCTTTTGTTTTTTTTTTTTGCGGTACTGGGGATTGAACCCAGGGGCATTCTACCTCCGAGCTCCACCCCCAGCCCTATTTTTTATCCTTTATTTTGAAACAGGGTCTCAAGAAGTTGCGGAGGGCCTCACTAAGTAGCTGAGGCTGGCCACGAACCTGGATCCTCTGGTCTCTGCCTCCCAAGTACTGGGATTACAAGCATGTGCCACCAGGCCCGCTACTGGTATTTTGAGAGTGAATGACTCAGAGGATAAGACTGGCTCAGGGCAGGAGGGGACTGTGGGTGGTGCTAGCTGGTAAATGAGGCTGCACACGGCTCTCTCTCTCTCATTGAGTATTGAACACAGGGGCCTTTTTTATTGTTTGTTTTGAAACAGGATCTTGCTAGGTTGCTGAAAATCTCACCAAGTTGCTGAGGCTGGTCTTGAACCTGTGATCCTCTTGTCTCATTCTCCTAAGTATTGGGATTACAGGTTTGCGCCACCACACCCAGCTGAGGCACCTTCTCTTTAAAAAGACTATGGCCAGGCCTGGTGGTGTAGGTCTGTAAACTCACCTTTAAAGTTGATCTTTCTTTTTGTTTCAGCTAAAACTCTGGAGAAACACAGGTGGAACAAGCCAAGGTTATGGAGTTAACACGACTCCTTTTCTCTCTCTCTCTCTCTTTTTTTTGATACTGTGGATTGAACCTAGGACCAGCGGCAATTTACATTCCAGCTACACCCCCAGCCCTATTGCATGTTTTTATTTTGAAACAGGGTCTCACTATAGTGGTTGATGAGGGTCTCACCAAGTTGCTGAGGCTGGCCTCAAACCTGTGTTCCTCCTATCTCAGCTTCCCAAGTACTGGGATTACAGGTGTGTACCACCACACCCCAGAGCTTAATATAATTTATTTTTTTAGGTGACCTGGAGTAAACTTGGTTCATTATAACACTGAACTGAGCATGCCCAGAAACATTCTTGTCTGCTGTCTTTCCTTTTTGAACATGTGATCTATAACCTTAAACTGAGCATGCCCAGAAGCCTTCCCAAACATTCTTAAGAATAATTTAGCTGGGTGTGGTGGCTCACGACTGTAATCCCAATACTTGGGAGGTTGAGACAGGAGGATCGCAGGTTCAAGGACAGCCTCAGCAAGTAGTGAGACTCTCATCAACCTAGTGAGACTCTGTTTCCAAGTAAGAAATAAAATTGGACTGGGGGGGGGTAGCTCGAAGGTAGAATGCCTCTGGGTTCAATCCCCAGTACCACACACACACACACACACACACACACACACACACACACAAAAGAATAATTTAAAACACTTAGGATCTAGGACCATAAGTGTACGGTCTCAGTGGCAAAGCAAGCTTATGGAGAAAAACAATTCCCCTCTTCCCACCGCAGGGAGAATAGATGAATTGAGAGGATGCTTTTCTCAGGAGAGGCACCGAGGAGACTTAAAGGTTTAGGGTGCTTAGATTAAAAACAAACAAGCAAACTGTGGTGGTGGCATACACCTGTAATCCCAGTACTTGGGAGGCTGAGACAGGAGGGTCGCAGGTTCGAGGCCAGCCTCAGAAATTTAGCAAGACTCTCAGCAACTTAGTGAGCCACTAAAATAAAAGCCAAAAAAGGGCTGGGGGTGTACCTGGGAGGTACAATGCCCCTGGGTTCAATCCCAGTACCAAAAGAAAAAAAAAAGATCTGGGGTTGGAGTCAGGATCAAGAGATTACCCATCAATGTCCTTGGGGAAACGGAAGACCCCTGGAATCTCATAGAAATGAATGTAGATGCTGTGTCTATTTCAATAAGGATTTTAAATCACCAGGCTGGGAAACTTCTGGTCACCCTCTGGCGATGGCTCTAGAAACTGCTTCCTGCACATTGTCCACCGCCATCCTGCAGGTAGAAGGCTCCTCATGCCCTGAGAGTCTCCCGAGCCCACCCAAGTTGTCCACTAACTGTAACCCAGCAGAGTCCCGACACACTGAAATACAAGATGGCATGATTTCCAGGTGCCATCAGAGGGTCACAGATGATGGGAGGGGAAAGCCCTGGAGCGGATTCCTATAGCTGCCGGGGCCAAAGTCGAAGCCAAAGTTTCTTCGGCTGTTTGACAAGTCACAGCAGAAGGATATAAATAAAAATAGTTTAATAGTAGATATAGTTAGCCATAATGACATTTATTAGTTAGCATAATATGTAGCCACATAATATAAAAATAGTTAAGACTTATATAAAAAATATATAAAAGGCAGTAGTCAAAAGCCTTTAGGTAAGGTTATGTTTGTTACCTGATAATTGCAGCGTGATATTTCCGAGAACAATGCAAATGATTAAAAGAGCTAAGTTGACATTGTGGGAACTAACGCAAGTTTGCATGGAACCTGAGTAATTGGTGGGGAACATGTTGTGACCATCTGGACAATGGGTCGTTAATAACTGTGGGTAAATGATTGCACTGTAAAGAGTCCTATGATGTACTAAGTAAAAAATATTTTTCATGATGTACTAAGCAGAAAATTGTTAGCGTTAAGACTTCCTGATGTAAAAAAAGGTATAAAAAAGCCGGGCGTGGTGGCGCACGCTTGTAATCCCAGTACTTGGGAGGCAGAGACCGGAGGATCCAGGTTCGCGTCCAGCCTCAGCTACTTAGTGAGGTCCTCATGCAACTTCGTGAGACCCGGTTTCAAAATAAAGGTTAAAAAAATAGGGCCGGGGGTGTAGCGCAGAGGTAGAACGCCCCTGGGTTCAATCCC
>PVJS01048136.1:0-15168 GCA_004027185.1 Glis glis
CCCCTGGGTTCAATCCCCGGTACCGCAAAAAATAAATAAATAAATAAATAAATAAAGCATAAAAAAATAGGGCTGGGGGTGTAGCGCGGAGGTAGAATGCCCCTGGGTTCAATCCCCGGTACCGCAAAAAAAAAAAGAGACAAATGCTATGTTATACAAAGAGTCTCTAAATAAATATTCATAAAATTGCCCTCTTTCCCCAGGGGTTTCATGGCTTATTACTCTGTGGTACAGAACACAAGTAAGAGTTTTGGGAAAGTGACGAAATCAACTCTCTCCAACCCTCCGTTTTGTCATATGCAAAATACAGATAATAATTATACCTGTCACTTAAGGTTGCTATGCAGATGAAAGAGGTTGACAATTATAAAGCTTTTAGCACAATGTCTATAACATAATAAGTGCTCAATCAATGATGGCTATTTTTATTATTACAAGGAAAGACACACTGTGAAACAGATCTTATTGTGACACATGATACACAGTGACAGACAGAGATGTAGGGTTATTTGGAGAATTTTTTACTCCCTTCTTTTATAATTTCCTGGGCTATAAAATCTTTCTGATATATACCAAAGATTAGAATGGTAGACATCATGAACATGATGTCACAGATATTACATGGAAGGAATAATCCTGTTCTCTATTGAAAAGTATACATGTTTTTGTTGGTCTCTGCAGGCATGGACCACCTGGCTCAGGTACTCTTTAAGGAAGTAACATTATAGGAGGCTTATATTCACTGGGGGCCTCAATGATTAAAATTCTATTAAAAAACAAAACAACTTGTAGTTATCTCTAGAAAGCCCTTCACATTTTTGACAGTTCTCCAGGAAACTAAAGCAAATAGTACTTTTTATTTTCTGTTGAAAGGAGAACTTATTTTTTTCAAAGACAATGCAGGAACAAGATTGACACCTTGTGAAATTTTAAGATTTATGAATCTTCTGGGCTATAATTAACTTATCAAAGAGTTTTTAAGATTTAAAATAGGTAGATTTTTGTGCAAAGAACATGAATTTTAATTTTCATTTCTTTCAATCATGATTCATAATTTTATATATACTTAAGGGTTTTGTTTTGGAGTTTTGGTTAACTAGTGACCAAGTGGCATAGTATATAACCTTTGAAGAAGTAACTTAGGTTGAGAAGCCATGATTGGTCCTAGGAGACTGTAGAAATCTTTCTAAAGGACATAGGACATGCGCTGGGTTTTAAGGACCCACTGAAACAGCTGAGGGGTTCAAATGTATCTCAGTGTTCAATAAAGTCATCCAAAGTTAGAAATACATGGAGGTGAAGGAGGGTGTGGGTGGAGGTTGCAGCCAAACAGGCCAGGTACAGAATATGGAATCTACATTCCTGTCTTCGGGAGCACTGTGTTCATTCAGGGCAAAAATGGAGGAAACATTGTGATGGAGACATTCTGGGAAATACTAGAGCATATCTTGTAGTTCACAGGTATGACCATTTAGCACTACTGACCTGGGCAGCTTTATAAATCACTATGCTCTCTTCTTTGATACGTGGTTAAGTTTATTCATTATCAAAATGATAATGAGTTTGTCTCTGCTGTCTAACCAGTTCATGAAGCTCCTATGTACACTGGTGAAATGGAGCTCCAGGCTCATCAGAAGGCATCTGGACTTGTGTTTCCGTGTTGCACATTAAGTTTATCTATCGGACAGCTGCATCCAGAGCGCAGAAAGGATGCTGATTGCTTGATCCTTCCCAGGACCAGCCAAGCTGAGAAATTCCAAATGAGACCAAATCTAACTGGTTTTTGCACTGGAAAAAAAAAAGGGCCTAAATACAGGCCAAGGAGTTACTTTGGGCCTCAGGATTTGCTTGACTTTCTCTTCAGACTTAGATGTTTTTTAAAAAGTTATTGTTGAAAGAATTCTTTTCCCAAAGGTATTTTGGTGGTATATACATCACTTGAAGGGAATCAAGGGTGGAGAAGGAAGTAACACTTATGGAATGCTTGCCAATACACAAGGCTTTTGTGTACATTTCACCTTAATAACAATCCTCTGAAATAGACATAATTAGGTCTTGCAAAATAAAAGTACCACGAGGGGAGTGCTTCTTGTCTGCTGCTCCCCAAATGTTTAAAATAGTACCATATACGAGATGTTCAATAAGAATTCATGAAATATAAATTAATCGGATTGAATCTTTAGTTGAATTAACAGAAGTAAAGAACAGTGAATTGTATTTTCTAGAGAATCCAGAGTTATAAGACCTGGTACAATAGGAAGTGACAGAACTCAGCTTTGAATGCCAGTTTAGGTGTTTCCTTCTTTTTTTCTGGCTATAATATATATGCTTTTTCAAGTACATCATAATACCCCTCTATGACGGTGATTTTCATGAAAGGAAAAAAAAAAGCTAAAATATTCCCAGCAAAGTGGACATTACTGATTTAGAATTAGAATTTATCTAGGAAGCAGACAGAGCTATTAATCTTCCCTGGATTATTCTATAATCGACTCCTCTCTTGATCAGCAGAATGGAGAGATTTTGCATGTATCTTTATAAGCTGCCTTAAGTCTGTTTTTGGAACAAGGATAAGTAAACAAAAACATGGCTTAGTGATGCTGAGGCTGTGCTGTGATTTCATTTCCATTTCCACAGTATTTCCTGAGTATCAACTCTGCTTTTCTGCTTTGGTTATGCAGTGTTAGGGGCTGGGAATATAATAGAGAAAAGAAAATACTTCTGCCCATGTTAGCTCACAGTTTTATTTTATGTTAGCTGGAAAGAAGATTCAAATCAGTGATTTCTAAACCTGGTTGTATATAAGAATAACCCATGGTGTTTGCTAAAAATACAGAGTGAAACTCTCCGGGATTCATTCTGAGAAGATCCATTTTTATCAAGAGCCCCAGATCATTCTGATGCGAAGCCACATTAAGGAAACACTGACTTGAATGCATGTTAGGATTCTTTCCAGCTTTTGAATTCTGTGATTTTCTATCACTCTAAAACCTTCTCTTAAATACACTGAGAGAAAAAAAAAAAAGAAACGTATGGTGTTGCCAGAGCATTCTTCTGAGAGGAAACGCTGGGCAAAACGGTTAACAGTAGTGGGGAGGAGAGTTTGGTCTGGAAGGTCATGGGCAGCCGGGTCAACACCAGTTCAAGTCCAAGCTGGCTAAGGCAGGCCAGAAGTAGATTTCCTAGGCTGTTTGATAGAAACAGTAAGGATGTTATTGTGCGTTAGTGACAAATATAGAATATAAAAGAGTGGGCAAGGATGGCTTAAACACAGGCATTGAGCATGGTGTCTAGCTCATAGTGAATTCTCAGTGAATGTTTGCTTCAAACAGTTATTACTAGGATGATTGGCAGGAAGGTGGCTGATCCGGCTGAGGACCAATATAGGAAGGCACCACATTTCACAAGTGGTAAGAAAAGTGACTGACCTGGCTCCACCGAGGACTCCAAAGGAGGTTTCCAGTAAGACGACTGAAGCCCCCTTTCTCTAGACATTCCGTGCAATGGGTGGGTGAATGTGATTGACTGTTTACTATATTCAGCGTGCTGGTCAGCTCCTTTAATATACAAAGATAATAAAGGAAATCAGGAGAGGGCTACTATTTATTCAGTATCTATACTGCCCAAGTCCTGCAAAGTGGTTTGCATGTTAAACTATTTAGTTTTCAGATTTATCCACAGAAGCAGGTTGCATTAGCCACATTTTACAGGTAGAGGAACAAAGATCCAGTATGGCTACAGGGAGGTTATGGCGCAAACTTTGGGCTGAGTTGAGAACTAATTGCTATGCTCTTTTAACTGACATACTAGGAAAAGTCACCATACCATTTGTTGTTGTTGTTTTTCTTTTTGTGTGGTCCTGGGGATTGAACCCAGGGACATTCTACCTCCAAATTATACCCCAACCCTATTTTATGTTTTGTTTTGAAATACGGTCTCGCTAGGTTGCTGAGAGTCTCACTACTTGCTGAGGCTGTCCTTGAACCTGCGATCCTCCTGTCTCACCTTCCCGAGTCAGTTTTTAATTTGGTTAGGGTTTAGTGACTGTGCATTTCAACCTTGCTTGTGATCCAGGATACCCCACTGTTTTACGTGGCTGGCTTTACATTTTGGTTCCAGTGTGGCTAATTCAGAATAACTTTGACAAATTACGAAAAATACGCCAGCCCAGTTGCTTGTATTTCTAATGTCTTTTTTATTTGGAAAAACAGCAAGCCATCATGTCTGCCTGTGCCTTACTAGTAAAGTTACAGAATGCTCTAAGAAGTTTCCTTCCCCTAGAGGAAAGGAACTCAGCATAAAGTGGCCTTCTGTAGACCAGCTGCTTCACCAGGGGTCAGCCATCTCCATCACAGAAAGACAGTGTAGTGGCTTCTGAGGGTTGCATATTAATAAAACCCATAGCTTAGTCCTTGTGTAGGTTAGGGAAGCTTTATAAACACTGAAACATCAGGAAAACAATTTTTAATAGTTTATTATATATGATAATTACATTTTCTAATATTGTGAATGGTTATAATGCTAATATGTTTTTTTGAATGTTTACTGTTTTTAGGCACTATTGCTTTGAAATGCTTTCCACAGGACACCCCAGTAAGCTACAGCCCCCTTTTTTGTGGAACTGACGACTGAACCCAGGGGTATTCCACCTCTGAGCAACACCCTTAGCTCTTTTGATTTTGAAATAGGGTCTTGCTAAGTGGCTGAGGATCTCACTAAGTTGTGGAGGCTGGTCTCAAAGCTAAAATCCTACTGTCTCAGCCTCCTAAGTACTAGGATTATAGGCATATGCCACCATGCCCAGCTAGCTAAATGCCAATCTACTAAATCTCTAATTTACTGATGAAGAAATTGAGTTTTATAGAAACTGAGTTCCTTAAGACATCCAGCTTATATTTTCTGTGCAAGGATTTGAGCCTAGTTCTGTTTGACTCTTCAGTCTATCGTTTTAAACACAACACTAAACTAGCTCTAAGCAAATAAAATAGAACACTGCATATAAGAGAATATTATTACCTGGCAATTAGATTATGTTTTACAGAATATTTAGAGTTGTGGGAACTTTTCCATGGTTTAATAAGAAGTCTATATGCACAAAGAAAATGTGTGTACATATTTAGGAAAATGCTTGAATGAAATACATCAAAATGTTAAAATTTTTCTCATGTCTTCTTGTCTTCTGCCCACTATTACTCTGAATTTCCTATATTTTCCACAATAGCTATAATTAGAAGGATAATTACGTTATTAATTGTTAATTAAAATAGACTCTATTAATGTATTAGAAAGAGTATAAGGAAATGTGCCCCAAATATCTCAAAGACTGTTATTTAGGCAACAGAGCTATGAACATGCAATAGTCTTTTGCTTCTAATTTCTAAAGGTTTATCATAGAAGATATAAATAAAATATTCAAATGCCTTAGTTTGTGTGCAAGATCTTTATAATCTAGTCCTTGGATACTTTTCCAGACATGATTCTGAAAACTATCTGTGAGATGTATTCTATTTTTTGGTTTTACCAAAAAATTAGTGCTGTATTCCTTCATGAGTCAATATCTACACCTGTGCCCCTTGCCTGAAATCTTGGGTCCATAGAGTTCTTCAGGGCAACGTTCATACTTTTGTAGCACTCGTATTCAATTTAGCTAATACAGTGCTTAGTTACTACACCTTAAGCTTTAACACATATTTGTGAAGTAAGCAAATGACCTTCTTTTACCTACACCTCTTATTTTCTGGATAACAAAGTGATTAGATTCAGGCTTTAGAGCTGGTGGAATTGGAAGAGTTGTGCTCTGTGCTTTCTGTTTGAAAGTATTACAGTGGGAGTATATTCATATACTAATTATGTAATCTGAATAGAAAAAGGAGAAGACATGTTTTGTTAAATTTTTCTCTGGGAGAAAGGAAAAGGTTAGCTATCATTACTAGCTATTACTATCTTTCAGTCCTCTGCTCAAATACCATCTCTTTTCCAAAGATTTCTTGTGTTCCTCCTACCCAGTTTCCATTTTGCTTTTTGTCTCTATAGCTACACTCACTGCATTGTGATTATTTACTTATGAATGTTTTCCCAAATATGATGCGAGCAAGAACACAAGATTATTTCACTATTATACTCCAAAGATGTAGCCCACAGCCCATACCAGATAATAACTCAATACGCATGCTGACTTTTTTCTCAAAAAATTCACCGACTGGTAAAGACGTCACTGAGGTGATATTTGTTGAAATGCTTCGTCTGCTTCTGGTTGTTATTCCTTTGCCCCCTCCATGGTGAAGCATGCTGGGCCAGCATCTAAAATTGCCTCAGACCATTCTTTGTTTAGCACTCTCTTTTCTCTCTTGTATCTTTATCGCTAGTATTTATTGTGATCATCTAACACAGGATACATAGATGATAGATGATAGATAGATAGATAGATAATAGGATAGATAATGTGTGTGTGTGTGTGTGTGTGTGTGTGTGTGTGTGTGTTACTGAAGATTGACCCAAGGGGCATTCTACCTCTGAGCTACACCCCCAGCCCTTGTTTTTTATTTATTTATTTTTGTTGTTGTTGTTGTTTGAAACAGGGTCTCACTAGGTTGATGAGAGTCTCACTACTTGCTAAGACTGTCCTCAAACTTGTGATCCTCCTGTCTCAGCCTCCCAAGTACTGGGATTGCAGGCTAGCCGCAGTCTCTATTTTTACATTTATCTTGTTGTTACTTGTCTCTGCACTATGGTATAAGCCTCATGAAGACTGAACTCTGTGCCTTTTTTCACTACTATATCCCTAGAGTCTTATAAAGGGCCTGGCACATAGAATATGACCCATTTACATTTGCCAAATAAATGAATGCCATTTACAAAATTATAGAGGCATGCACAGAAGATTGGAAGGGTTGAATGGCTCTATACTGAATCACCAAGACTTTTACATTGAATGTCTTTTTGAAAAGTGAGCAGGCAGTCGGGCGTGGTGGCGCACGCTTGTAATCCCAGTACTTTGGGAGGGGGAGACCGGAAGATCTGGGTTCGCGGCCAGTCTCAGCTCTCGCTCTCTCTCTCTCTCTCTCTCTCTCCCTCTCTCCCTGTCTCTCTCTCTCTCTCTACTTAGTGAGGCCCTCTGCAACTTCGTGAGACCCGGTTTCAAAATAAAAGTATAAAAAATAGGGCCGGGGCTGTAGCGCAGAGGTAGAACGCCCCAGGGTTCAATCCCCGGTACCTCGAAAAAAAAAAAAAAAGTGAGCAGCCCTGAGCTCAAGACAATACTCAGGTAAGACCTTAGAGTAGAAGTGTTTTTGTTTATTTTTTTACTACATTTTGACAAAACTATTGTATATTTTTGTGGAATACAAAGTAAATTATGGTTTTTAACAATGTGGAATGATTAAATCAAATAATAGCCTATCCACCATCTCCAGTATTTAATACATTTTTGCGATGAAAATATTTTAAGCCGGGTGTGGTGGTGCACGCTTGTAATCCCAGTACTTGGGAGGCGGAGACCGGAGGATCCAGGTTCGCCGCCAGCCTTAGCTACTTAGTGAGGCCCTCCACAACTTTGTGAGACCCACCCAGTTTCAAAATAAAGTATAAAAAAATAGGGCCGGGGGTATACCTCAGAGGTAGAACACCCCTGGGTTCAATCCCTGGTACCACAAAAAAAAAAAAGAAAATATTTTAAACTCACTCTCAGTGATTTTGAAATGTATAGTACTCAATTATTAGTTATATCCACCATGCTGCATGATAGATCTCAGAAAAGAACTGATTTTCCCTATCTGAGGCCTTATACCCTTTGACTATCATCTCCCCCCTTTCCGCATTCCCCCAGCCCCTGGTAACCACTATTCTACTCTCTGAATCCATGAGTTCAATTATTTTGGATTCCACGTGTAAAGGAAAACATGAAGTATTTTCTTTAGTGTTTGGCTCATTTCACTTAACCTAATGTTCATCAATCCGGGTTCACGGCCAGCCTCAGCGGCTTAGTGAGGCCCTGTTTCAAGATAAAGAATAAAAATTAGGGCTGGGGGTGTATCTCAGAGGTAGAATGCCCCGGGGTTCAATCCCCAGTGCCAAAAAAAAACCCCCAAAAATGCATTTGTTAGCCATTCACATGGTTTCTTTGGAGAAATATCTAGTCATGTCTCTTGCCTGGTTCTT
Organism: Glis glis; assembly: GCA_004027185.1. Classification (NCBI taxonomy): domain Eukaryota; kingdom Metazoa; phylum Chordata; class Mammalia; order Rodentia; family Gliridae; genus Glis; species Glis glis. The sequence goes on from PVJS01048136.1 coordinate 8,158, forward strand.
AGTTGAATTACTTATTTCCTTTCTATAGAATTACTTGAGCTCCTTATATATTTTGGATATTAATTGCTTATCAGATCTTTGGCTGGCAAATATATTCTCCCAAATTGCAAGTTCTCTCTACGTTCTATTTTTACTTATTTATTTTTGCTTGTTGTTTTGCTGTTATTGTTGGTGGTGGTGGTGTGCAGAAGTTTTATACTTTGATATAATCCCCTGTGTCTGTTTTTGCTTTTGTTACCTGCACTTTTGGGTCAAATCTAAAAATTATTTCCTATATCAATGTCATATACTTTTTCCCACTTAATTTCTTGTAGTGAATGTATGATTACAATGCACCAATAAAAAAAGAAATACAAGAAATTTTTGTTAATAAACACTAATTATTTAAAAATTTCCTCTAGTAATATTATAGTATTTGTTTATATTTCCATAGAACAAGTTTAGTCCTTTGTGTATGTTTTACTATGTATTTATTTATTTTGGTACTGGAGATTGAACCCAGGGGCATTCTACCTCCAAGCTATACTCGCATCCCTTTTTATGTTTTTGTTTTGAAACAGGGTCTCACTAGGTTGCTGAGAGTCTCACTAAGTTGCTGAGGCTGGTCTCAAACCTGTGATCCTCCTATCTCAGCCTCCCAACTACTGGGATTACAGGCATGCCCCATCACGCCTGGCTTTGAAGTCTTTTACATTTACTGCTGAGTGTAGATTTCTTTTTCCTATCAGGCAATTAAGTGAAGGTGAGGGTGAGTGTCCTATGGTTAAATGTAAATAATCTACTAAGAGGCCCTGGTCCAATGTAACTTGAAGGAGTAGCACCTGCAAGTCTGTACTTTAAAATTCTGCCTGGGATCCTGCCTCTCACACAGTCCACTGAGTGAAGAAAGCCATAAACTTCTAGCCTGCAATCAGAGCCAAATCATTTTATTGTGAAACATAGTTTATGAAGAAAAAAACAGGTACCCATTGTAACAAAATGCAATCTCAATAAAGTCCGTCAAGAGCACCCTGCTTCTTCCCAGCAGCCCACCAGGATACACAGGGTGAGAAATAGACTCTGAGGAAACAAGTGGAGGAAAATTCTGATAACTTGGGAAAAACTATAAGGAATGACAAATACCATGATAGCAAAAGATATATTTTGTTTAGAGTGTACAATGTTCTTCTTTCCTTTTTGCAATTTGAAGCTCACATGACCTATTGTGTGCTCAGACCTTCCCTATTTTTAGTCAATTAGACCAGACTGTCTCCTATAAAAGACCAGTGGCTTTTTTCCCTCTATGTAATAGGGAGACATAACCAGCTTATTCAAAAGGAAGTCGATACAAAAGCAAGAAATAATTCTGGAGAGCACTTGTCTGTTTAGCCTCTGTGGAAACTGTTATAGAAATGTCAAAAGGCCATCTCTGTGGACTCGGGCTCACATGTTCTGCAGGAGCACCACCACCAGATGTTTTGTGTGTTTGTGTGTGGATCTGTGCTAAGTTATTTTGCTTGGCTTAAAATCGGTCCCTATGGAATGCAGTAAATGCCCAGCAATGTTCACAAAACCATTTTTCCATATGGCAGAAATAAATAACGGCTAATATGAGTAATCATAAGTCCTGACTCTGCCACCTTCCTATCTTGTTTTTTTTTTTTCCAGTAACCCAGTGGCATTCTATCCCTGAGCTACTCCCTCGGCCCTATTTTATATTTTATCTTATTTTTGTGGAGATTAAACCTGGGGGCATACTACCTCTGAGCTACAAACACTAGCACACACCGCCCCTCTAAATTTTATTTTGAAACAGGATCTCACTAAGTTAGGATGTGCTGGCCTCAAACCTGTGATCCTCCTCTCTCAGCCTCCCAAGTACTGGAATTATAGGTGTGTGTCATTGTGATTTGTAAGTACATTATTTAACCTTTCTGGAACTTATTCTTCTAAACTATAAACTTGGTAGTAAAAGAACCTTAATATGGAATCATTGTTAAAAATAAATGAGAGAATATGAGAGTACACATAAAACATTTAGCACCATGCCTAAACACATTCAGTAACAGCTGTAAATGAAGGTTTTCATCATGGGAAGAAAAACTAACTTTCCTTCGATCTAGGAGCACAGTTAGGAGCACAGGCTTTCTGGTGGGAACAAAGGGTTGAGAAAGGTCCGTGGAGGAGGTAACATCTGGTCATCGCAGACACCTCAGGACACTGGGAAATCTAAACATAAGAATGCATTGCTATCTTGATGGTATTGACTGAAGAATATAAAAGTAGGAATTGTTAAAAAATGGGGCCCCTCTTCCTAATTGAGATAAACAGATTTAGTACATGTTTAACAACAAGAACAACAACAAAAAACAGCCAAAAATTTGTTTGTGATCTTTCCTCATAAGCATGGTCTCTCATTGTGCCATTAATTACGCATGCTCATACTCTTAATTTAAATATCAGCGGTCATTTCTAACAAAAACAAACCTCCTCAGATTCCTACTGTTACAAATGCACACCCACACAACTTGATCCCGAGCCACCTGGGCACTCTCTGTCCAACCCCTGACAGTTGGTTGGAAATGAGTGAAAAGCATCCTATCTATGAATTCTCTTTCCGTAATGAAGTTTTTATGCTTCCAAGGTGAATATAGATGAGAATGTTCTATCACACCAAGAGCATACAGTATGTTAAAAGGAGTTGACAAAGGAGAAGACAGCTTTTGTTCTCCACAATACCGGGTACAAATTTGCGAGACTGTTCCCTTTTATGAAGCTACACCTCATTACTTCTTAATTTCTTCCCAGAAGAACAGACTGGGTATGTAAGGTGTGACGGAATGACTAGTGATATCTAATTATCACCAACTGAACACATGGCCCCATAAGTGGGTATTTGGTCAATTCACATTTCTAAATTAATTAGCAAAGCAGTGAGAAGGAAACATTTAATGCCTGAATATTCTCTGGGTTCACATTTAGTCAAGATTACATTGCCTGGCAGAGCATCGCTGGCAATTAACACCTGCACGTTTAGCCTGCAGCCATACTTGGCTTTACGTTTTTACCTTTCTCTGGTTAGTTTTTTTTTCCTCTTGTGTGTGTGTGGTGGGGGGGGGGCTTGTGGAATAACAGAATCATACTGATAAACTGCTCCTATATTATTGTGAAAATTTGAGCTGGCATCACTGTAAAGATGCCCTGATGTCGTGATGTGCCATCTGCCTCCAAACATTGGCTGGCTTCTTGGGGAATCTGCTGAGCACTGACACTACTTCGTCTCTCTCCAGGGTTCTTTCTGTGACCATCTTTTGGACACATCTCTAAGTGTTGAGCTGAGCAGAGACCCAGAAGTGAGAGGAATGACTTCATGCCAGCTTTCATGTTTTTCAGAGACTATAATATGCAGAACTTGCAATGCAGCTTCTACCTCCTCAATCTCTCAGATTTTTCCCAGAGGAACTAGCACAATCGATCTCTCTGTACTAAGATAAGGGAGATCCCTGGGCACAAGGCCAAAAATATCCCATTATTTACTGTACAGCAAAATAGTCTGTTTATTTGGGTTTTCTAGCAATTCATGACTAGGCTGTGATTTATTTATTTATTAGATTAATAGACTTTATTTTTGTGTGTTTTTGTTTTTATTGTTGGCACTAGAGATTGAACCCAGGGGCATTCTACCTCTGAGATACTCCCCCAGTCCTTTTTATTTTTTAACTTGAAACGGGTCTTGATAGGTTGCTGAGGGTCTCACTAAATTGCTGAGGCTGTCCTCCAACCTGTGTTCCTCCTGTCTCAGCCTCCCAAGTACTGGGATTATAGGCGTGCATCACCACACCCAGTCAGACTTTATTTTTTTAGAGTAGTTTTAGGATTACAGAAAAAAATATCAGAAAGTAAAGAGTTCCCATATACCACCAAATCTCCACATTCAATTTCTCCTAATATTAGTTATAACTGATGAACGTAGCCAGGCACAGTTGTAATCCTAGTACTTGAAAGGTTGAGACAGGAGAATTGCAGGGTTGAGACCAGCCTCAGCAACTTAATGACACTCACCGGTACTGATATATCACGATTGACTAACATCAATAGATTACATTAGCATTCACTTGCTGTGTTGTGCATACTATGGCTTTTGACAAATGTATAATGACATGTATCCACAGTTACAGTAGTATGCAGAATAGTTTCATTGCCCTTAACATCCTCTGTGCTCTACCCATTAATTCTCTCTCCCTCCTCAAAACCCCTGGTACCACTAATATTTTTTCTATTTCCATAATTTTGTCTGTTTTGAAATGGCATATATTTGTAATCACATAGTCATATAGCCTTTCCAGATTACTTTTTTCCCTCTTAGTAATGTGCTTTCAAGGTTCCTCCATGTTTTGTGGCTCAATAGTTCATTTTGTTTTATCAATGAATGATATTCTATTGTATGAAGGTAACACACTTTCTCCATTTCCTCAGAGAAGGACATCTTGGGTGCATCCAAGTTTGAGCACTTATGAATAAAGTCATCATAAACACTGACATACAGGTTTTCATGTGGGCCTAAGTTTTCAGCTCCTTTGAGTAAATAGCCAGAGGTAGGGATGATTGATTATATGGTAATCGATGGTTTAGTTTCCTTAGAAACTGCCAAACTGTCTTCCGAGGGGCAGTGCCGTTTCTCATCTCGGCAGCAGTGAGTGAGAGTTCCCACTGCTCCTTGCTTTGTTCTAGTGCTTGTCTTCAATGGAGTGGTTGTTACTCTTGAAGAGGTCGTTACACTACCTGAGTTCTAGAGAAGATGTGGGGAACATGTGAACAACCAAACAACAAGAACTCAATCAGCCTTCCTCTGCGGAACCCCTTCACCCCTTTGCCATGCCACCGCTGCCAGGACCTGCATCTTAGCTAGCATCAGGGACCTGCTCTAGCCTCACACCTGCTCTTCCAGGACCTATTCAACCCACATCTTTGTTCTCTTAGCAGCCAGAGTGAGGTAGGGGTGTGTGTGTGTGTGTGTGTGTGTGTGTGTGTGTGTGTGTGTGTCACTGGGGACTGAATCCAGGTGTATTCTACCTCTGAGCCACACCCCCAACCCTCTTTATTTTTTATTTTGAAACAGGATCTAAGTTGCTGAGGGCCTCATTAAGTGCTGAGGCTGGCCTTGAACCTGTGATCCTCCTGTCTCAGCCTCCCAAGTGCTGAGACTACAGATATGCCAACCTAAACACTTTTAGGGGATAGTTCGAGTCCCAAATATAATCTGTGGGATCTTGCATGTATTGGTAACTATGCATCCCTCTAGATCCATCTCTGGCCATTTTCTTTCCTGTTTAGTTCAACTCATCTCTACTAGATGCTTTTCAGTTCCAAGTGCGCGTTGAGTTACTAATCTAGCTCAGAGGGGGCACATATGGTTCCCTCCAGTGGAAAGGTGTCTTCCCTCCTATTCCATCTCCACCTACTGAAATCATACTCCTTCAACTTCTAATGAACTGACCTAGCACTCAGCTCACCTGGGCCCTAAAGTTAGTGCCCAATACCTTGTATTTACTCTTCACAGTATCAATCCACAATTGTGATCATGCAGTTTTGCATTTGACAGTTATCTTTTTCTCTAGACAGCATGTTTCATGAGGATAGGGCTGCACCTACTTTTGTCATAGCTTTATTCTCAGAAGCCCCAATAGTGACTGCAGCATGTTAATAAATACTAGGGAGTGAACAATAACAAGCATGTAAATATTATAATTCCAGGTAGTAATGTAATTACTATGAATTAGGAGAATATCAATGCACTACCAAAAATAGGACCTCTGTTATCCAGAAAATTGTAATTTATTTTAATGGCTAAAGAAAGCTGATAAAGTATGTTATGACACACATTTAGCCACATGGAAAAGATTCTCCATGATTCGACTTTGTCTTTGCCCCTAGCTTATTTTCTGCTACTTCTCCCTCAGACAGGATGCTCCTGCGATGCCGGGCTTCTTGCTCCTCTTCACAGACACTTTGTTGTTTTGTAACCCCGTGGCACTGCTCAGTCTTTTTCTAATGCCTGAAAGATCATCTCTCCCTGCCTGACAAACAACCTCTGAATCTTCTTGATATAGCCTCTAAGTCAAGCGTATCTAGAGAAGCATATCTTTGTGCTTCCTCATCACTCCGTGTAGTCTTACATCATGGTACAAACGTGTAACAAATATACAATGAGTGAAATTGAGTATCACTCACCAAATTAGGCCAACATTATTGGAATATTTTCATGTATGCTCATCTCTCTCCCTGGAGACCAGGCATGGCATCAGCAATGGGAGTGTTTGTCTGTTTAGCTGCAGTATCCCTGGTGCCTAACAAAGCCTGATGTGGAGTAGCCACTTGACCTGTGTTTGCTGAAATTAACTGGATGATCAATACCAAACAGAATTAAGCCAGGACAGATTCGTTCCAGAGTAGTTTACTGAAACAATCAAACATCTTTTGTGTTCATCCTAGATAACTCGATAGTCCAGGAAACACACAAATTCTCTGACTTTCGGAACAGCTGTCAGAATCCATTTCTTCTACATCATGAAGAGTGAATGTGTCTTAGCAGCACTCCAAGCAGACGCAGGATCCCTGCATCAAGGCTCTACAACAGAGATGACTTGCAAAAATGAGCCCCAAGGCCAGATTTGTCCAGGGTCTTTTGGATCATATTCTAGTTTCTCCATTACTGATTGAGACAATAATTATACATCTATTTCTTCTTTGAAACTTCCCTGCATACTATGAAATTTGACCATGCCTTCCTCCAAGCCCCACGACACAGTTTACATCTCTATCATAAGAATTACCAATTTTTACTGTTGTGGAAGCTGGACTTGATGGCATATGTCTTGTAATCCCAGTACTTGGGAGGCTGAGAGAGGAGGATCACAAGCCAGGCGTGGTGGCTCACGCTTATAATCCCAGTACTTTGGGAGGCTGAGACCAGAGGATCCGGGTTCATGGCCAGCCTCAGCTCGCTCTCTCTCTCTCTCTCTCTCTCTCTCT
>PVJS01048137.1:0-15191 GCA_004027185.1 Glis glis
AAAAAAAAAAAAAGAAGAAAAAAAAAACTTTAGACTTTAACAAGAGAAGCTGTGTTCTAGAAAATTCCGAATAATGGCCGGGCGTAGTGGAGCATGCTTGTAATCCCAAGCTGAGACCAGAGGATCTGGGTTCGTGGCCAGCCTCAGCTACTTAGTGAGGCCCTCTGCAACTTCGTGAGACCCGGTTTCAAAATAAAGGATAAAAAAATAGGGCCGGGGGTATAGCTCGGAGGTAGAATGCCCCTGGGTTCAATCCCCAGTACCACAAAAAAAAAAAAAAAAATTCCAAATAATGAGATCTGGGGGAAAAATCATAAAAGTTATTGCGTTTTCTGCTTAAGGAGTAATTATTTTCTCTTTATTTGAGGAATACTGCTGTGAAAATAATAGTTACCAATCCCACTAAACAGAATCCTATCTTGATGCCCTATTTACTGGCATGCAATATTTATAAATTTGCGATGATTCTGGAGTAAGGTTCGAGAAACCTAAGAACACTAAGGCAGGGCTTCTTCCAGTTAGTCCTCCATTAGGAAGGAGTGTTTATTAGTTAGAGAAAGTAGTGTGTAAATGAAGCATTCCTGTGTGCTGAGCAGGCAGGCAATCCGGACACATCATACTTGGGAAGATCTGAACCATGGGGCTGCTGAACCTTTTAGCCAGCTTTGTTCATAAGTTGTCAATTCTGTATGGCTGTTCGAATGTTAACTCAGAATATGCAGCCAAGAAAACCAATAGCAGATCACTTGCTGAATGAATGAGTGGGACAACATATTCCCTTTGTCATCCTTCAGAGAACAGAAGCTGGTATCAGCAAGAGCCTCAAAAATAAATGGGTTGGAGATAGATCACTTTTTTGCATGTGTGACTGGAATAGCAAAGATAATCTAAAAAACCCTCTATTTGATACAATATGTAATATTATGGCTCATATCAGATTTAAGTCAATAAGCAAGTAAATGAACCCAGGGTCTAGGAAAAATATCGGCTAGGTCCAGAAGAGGTAACTGTTTTTGTTCTGGATTTTGTTGTTTGGCTGGCTTCTCCAGAACAGGAAGTGCCCTTGGTCAATTGCAGCACACACTGTCCTGAGCAAACATACAAGTCTCCAGCCCTGCACTGTCCAGGGATCTCTGGTGAGGGAATGTCACCAAAGTGGTCATTATGAGGTTTCTTCAAAGAAACTCAGCTAAGTAGCTTTCATTACATGGAACACATTCATTCTCTCTCTCTCTCTCTCTCTCTCTCTCTCTCTCTCTCTCACACACACACACACACACACACACACACTTGTTTAGTCAATTTTTTTCACCATAGCAAAATTTATACATTTATATATGTAGTCTTTATAGAGTTGCATCTTGTTTTATAGCTCCTCGTTAATAGGTAATTGGTTCTATTTTTTTTATACTGGGGATTAAACCCAGGGACATTCCAGCTCTGAGCCACACCCCCAGCTCTATATTATTTTTTATTTTGAAGCAGAGTCTCGCTAAGTTGCCAGGGCTGGCTTCAAACCTGTGATCCTCCTGTCTAAGCTTCTCAAATACTGGGATTACAGATGTGTGCCACCACACATGGAAATGATTGGTTCTTTAATTCTGAAATATTTCACTCACACACACATACACATACACACACACAAGCATGGAAAATAAATGACAAAGACATAAATGCCAACTGTTCATAATGAACAAATATCAACAGTGTTTTCTTTGCTTCTGACTTTTTTAAGAAATGAGAATTTAGACAATATCATTTTGTGTCCCCACCCCACCCCATCTCCTGAGACAGTCTTCATCAGGAAGCTGCCAGGTGTCCTTTCCTTCTAAGTGTATCTTTCCTATAGATGTCTGCATTCATAGATCGTGTGTTTTTAAATTTTACTTAAGTGCCAGTTTATTTTACAAATCAGTCTAAAACATGTCTTTTTCATTCAGCATTGGTTTTTGAAAGGTAGCCATAGCAAATCATTTAGATGGAGTTCATCCATTCATTTTCACTGATGTGTGACTACTTGTCTGACAGGATACAAAGTATGTTTTAATTTGTACTTTCTTGATTACTGATTAACATAATTTCATACTTTTTTCTTGTCTATTTAGGCTCTCTCTTATAAATTGTCGGATTGATCCTTAGTCCATTTTTCCTTTGTGTTATTTGTATTTTCTTAAAGATTCATAGATGTTTTTCTTATAATTTTGATACTGTGCTTTTTTGGCTACATAGATGGTTGAGGTCTGTTTTACAGTTTGTGGTTTATCTTTTTGCAGTATTTATGGTATCTTTTATTGTGTAGGAATATTGTATTTTGATGTGGATAATGTCTTATTCATGGTTTTTTATTGTGATAAAATACACATAGCATAAACTTTGCCATTAGTGACATTTAGTTATTCACAGTGTTGTGCAACCATCACTTCTGTCTGCTTACAGAAAATTTTCATCACTCAAAAAGGGAACCCATACACATTAAGCAATTGCTCCTTATTCCCCCCTCCCCCAGTCCAGGTCCTGAAAACCACTCATCTACTGTCTCTATGAATTTGCTGAGTCTCGGTATTTCATATAAATGCAAACATACAATGTGACCTTTGTGTCTGACTTCTTTCACTTAGCCTAATGTTTCCAAGGTTTATTTATATTGTGGCATCTAGTACGTCTCTCTTTTTTGTGGCTGAATGATATTGGATTGTATACATGTACCACATTTTGTTTAACCATTTATCAGTTCATAGATATTTAGGTTGTTTCAACCTTTTGGTTACTCTGAATAGTGCTTCTATGAACACTGGCATACAAGTATCTGTTTGAGTCTATGTCTTCAACTTTGGTGGGGGGTATATATCTAGGAATGAAATTTCTGGGTCATATGTTAATTTTATGTTTCTGTATTGGACAGAGTTCACTAGATTAACAGAATTCACAGAATGAGTATATTTGAAAAAGGGATTTATCAGATGGGCTTACAGTTTGAAGCAATGTAGTCCAAGTTCTGACTGCACGTGGAGAGTCAGAGGAACCAGTAGCTGGTCGAGCGGTCTAAGAGCTGGAGTCTTAGGATCGGATCAACCACTAATTCAGTCCCAGTCCAAGATGTGAAGGCTGGGCGTGGTGGTGCACGCTTGTAATCCCAGTACTTTGGGAGGCGAAGACTGGAGGATCCGGGTTCGCGGCCAGCCTCAGCTCTCGCTCTCTCTGTCTCTCTCTGTCTCTCTCTGTCTCTCTCTCTCTCTCTCCTAGTGAGGCCCTCCGCAACTTCATGAGACCCGGTTTCAAAATAAAGTATAAAAAAATAGGGCCGGGGGTGTAGCGCGGAGGTAGAATGCCCCTGCGTTCAATCCCCGGTACCGCAAAAAAAAAAAAAAGATGTGAGGATCAGGAAGCTCTTCGGAGAAACGATGGTGAAGTTTCAGTTCGAAGGGCTGGAGGCCGACGATCTCAGACGAGAGCAGAAGATCAAGAAGCTCTTCAGAGAAACGGCGAAGTTCCAGTTCTATGAGCCGGAGGCCAACGATCTCAGGCAAGAGCAGATGCGTTTTCTTCGGAAAGAGTCGCGCATCGCTCTACGCGGCTTCTCCCTCTTTATCTAAGTCCTGCACCTATCAGAATCCTGCTGCCTACATTCAGGGCAGGCTTTCTGTTTAATCTGCTGTTACACACCCAAAGTCACATGATCTTGGGTGTGTCATGATCAGGTCAAGTTGAAAAACTAGATTGACTATCACAGTTTCCTTTATGGGAAATACTCAAAATGTCTTCTATAGCAGCTGCACCATTTTGCAGTCCTATCAACACTATTTGAAGGCTCTATTTTTTCCACATCTTGTTAACATCTATTTTCCATTAAAATTATTGTGGTCATTCTAGTGGGTATACAGTAATATCCCCTGTGGGTTTTATTTGCATTTCCCTAATGGCTAATGATGTTGAACATCTTTTCATGTACTTGTTGGCCATTCGTCTCTTCTTTAGAGAAATGTCTGTTCAAGTCCTTTGCCATTTATTTAAATGAGTTGCCTTTCTGTCATTGAGTTGTATAAGTATTCTTTATGTATTCTAGATGCTAGACCCTTATACATATAATTTGCAATTTTTTCTCCCATTTTATAGGTTTCCTTTCACATTCTTTTTTTTTTTTTTTTGCGGCACCGGGGATTAAACGCAGGGGCGTTCTACCTCCGCACTACGCCCCCGGCCCTATTTTTTATACTTTATTTATTTATTTATTTATTTATTTATTTATTTATTTTTTGCAGTACCGGGGATTGAATGCAGGGGCATTCTACCTCCGCGCTATGCCCCCGGCCCTATTTTTTATACTTTATTTTGAAACCGGGTCTCACGAAGTTGCGGAGGCCCTCACTAAGGAGTGAGAGAGAGAGAGAGAGAGAGAGAGAGAGAGAGCTGAGGTTGGCCGTGAACCCAGATCCTCCGGTCTCCGCCTCCCAAAGTACTGGGATTACAAGCGTGCGCCACCACGCCCGGCTCCTTTCACATTCTTCATAGTGTTTTTGATACAACAAGGTTTTGAATTTTGATGAAGCATATTTTATCTGTTTTTTCTTTTGTTGCTTGTGCTATTGGTGTTATTCCTAAGAAATCATTGCTAAATCCAAGGTCAGGAAGATTTATCCCTATTTTTCCTGATTTTTATGATTTTAGCTGTTATATTTAGGTTTTGATTCATTTTGGGTTAACTTTTATATAATTATACTTTCTTATAGATTTTTTTGTTCTGTTAAATGGGTAGTAGAGATCTTTTAGAGTTTGTGGTGTCTTTTCATTTTATAGATGTTGTTTTTATTGTGAAGGAGTATTACTTGTGTGTGTGTGTGTGTGTGTGTGTGTGTGTGTGTGTGAGTGTGTGTGTGTGTGTGTGTGTGTGTGTGTGGTACTTGAGATTGAAACCAGGAGCATTATACCTCCAAGCTATATCCCCAGCCCTATTTTATTTTGAAACAGAGTCTCACTAAGTTGTTGAGGCTGGTCTTGAACCTGTGACTCCCCTGTCCCAGCCTCCCAAGTATTGGGATTATAGGTATGTGCCACCATGTCCAGCAGAGAATTACACTTTTATGTATATAATTTATCACTTGTGCTTTTTGGATCTGTTTAAGAAATCTTTCTCATCTAAGACCATAGGTTATTTGCCTTTATTATTATATTTTCCTCACCTTGAGGTCAACATGATTTATTTCGAATTTATTTTTATATATGGTGAAGTGGCAAGTTCTTCAAAATTGCATTGGTGTGGTAGACAGAATACTGTCATAATCCCCCCCCCCGCCCATGCCAGAGGTCCATATTCCAATCCCTAGAACTCTTACTTTACATGGTAAAAGGTGCTTGCAAACCAGGCGTGGTGACACACTTGGGAGGCTGAGACAGGAGGCCAGCCTCAGCAACTTAGTGAGACCTTGTTTCAAAACAAAAAATAAAATAGGGCTGGAGTGTAGCTCAGAAGCAAAATGCCCCTGGATCCCTAGTAACTAACACACACACACACACACACACACACACACACACACACACACATACTGCTTGCATATATGATTAAGCTAAGGATCTTGAGATGGGGAGAGAATTCTGGATTATCCAGGTGAACTCACTGCAATTGGAAGGGTCTTTATAAGAGGGAAAGAGGAGGATCAGAATCAGAGGAGATGTGATGATAGAAGCAGAGTTCAAAGTGATATGGCCATGATCCAAGGAATGCTGGCAGTCTCTAGAAGCCGGACAAGCATGGCATAAATTCTCCCCTCAAGACTGCAGAAGGAGTGCAGCCCACTGACACCTCCATCTTAGCCCTGTACTATTTATTCATTCTGCTCTTTTGACCCTGAAGCAGTAAGATAATAAATCAATGTTAAATCACTAAATTTGTGGTAATTTGTACAGCAGTAATAAGAAACGAATATACTTGGTTATTCTTGCTTTTTACTCTTCCACCTGAATTTAGAACAATTTTTTAAAGTTACACACAATTTACAAAAATCCTTGATTGGGATTTATAGATAAATTTGGTGAGCAATGATATCTGTATATTATTGAGTCTTCCCATCCATGAACATAATATATCTGTACATTTAATCAGTCTTCTATATCATTCAATAAATTATTATAATTTTCTCTATAAAGGTCTTTCACATGTTTTGATAGATTTATTATGAGGTACTTTGTAGTTTTTCCTGTTCATGGAACAGAATTTTTAAAAATTGTATTTTCTCATCATGTATAGGAACACTATAGGTTTTTCTTTCTTTTTTTTTTTCAGTACTGGGGACTGAACCCAGATGCATTCTACCTCCGAGCTACACCCCAAGCCCTATTTTTTTATTCTTTATTTTGAAACAGGGTCTCACTAAGTTGCAGAGGGCCTCACTAAGTAGCTGAGGCTGGTCGCGCACACATATCCTCCGGTCTCAGCCTCCCAAGTACTGGGATTACAAACGTGTGCCACCACACCTGGCTACACTATAGGTTTTTCTGAATTGATTTTCTTTCCAGCAAACTTGCATGGCTTTAAAAGAAATATTTGAATAATTTGCCTAAAGTGCCCATTGGATTTTCTATGTAGACATCACTATTTACTAACAATATGTTATATGTCTTTTTTTTTTTGGTACTAGGGATTAAACCCAGAGGCATTCTACCTCTGATCTACACCCTCAAATCCCCCCTTTTTAATTTTGTATTTTGAAATAGGGTCTTGCTAAGTTGCTGAGGATGGTCTTGAATCTGCAATTCTCCTGTTTCAGCCTCCCAAGTACTGGAATTATAAGCATGAGCCACCATGCTCAGCTATGTGTCTCCCTTTCTAATCCTCGTACTTGTTTCTGCTTCTTGTCTAAGTGCATTAGTGAGGTTTCTGGGTCAATGGCATAGGATGGTGATAGTAGTTCCTTGTGCTGGTCATTCTGGCTTTGTAGATATATATATAAATATATTTTTCTTTCCATATTTTGAAAGATGGACAGTTGAAACTATGGAGACTAGCTACTTCTTTTACTCTGACAGTTCTATAAAGATTTTTCTAGAATGAGCCCCATCTTTGTACCATTTGTTTTCCTTGGCCTGAGAAACAGTCTTCTTGGGAAATCTAGTAGGCTTGTCCTTAAAAACCTGTTTATGGTATGAAGCTAAAAATATCCCTGAAGGGAGCAATAAGCCACATAAATCTCAACAACAGTGTTATCTTCTTCTGGAATCTCTGTCATCATTCTAGGATGCCTAGGCTAGGCATCCAGGGTATCTTTTATCCAGTTTCCACCAACTCCTCTTCTGCAGAGGACCTGCAGAAGACCTGGTGCACTCACCCGGGGCAGCCCATGAACCCAGAATTCAAACAAGCCGAAAGAGGAAATGTAGCTCCTGTTGGAGGTGTGGGCCAGGCTGCTGTCCAGAGGAGATCTGGGAGGACCTGGGGATCTGGGGGCCCAGCTGCTGCCTTTCCATGTCAAGAAGGAGAACCAGCGAATGCAACAACGTGCATGCACCATAGCGGTGCCTGACCTAACACCACATTCTGGGTTGAAACATGGCTGCCACTTTACCTCTGCCTTCCAAGTCTAGCAGAACTTCCCCTTGTGGCCAACTGAACCCAGAAACATGCAGAGGAGGGAGTTTGGGGAAACACAGTTGAAGCTGGACTACACTGACACAATAAAAGCCAGCCCAATTGTTGTCATGCTAGATGGCCACAACGTATCTTATGTATGGCAAACCCTCTTGACCGTATACATAATACTTTCACTGGCCAGATTTTAAAATTTGATAGAAATCTATTGTGATTTCATTTGCAGAATATTTCTTTTGTTTTAATGTTGGACATTGTCCAATATTTTCCTGATTCCTTCATAGTTGAGCTGTTTTCCTCTTCTCACTAGTAGTAGATAACAAATGTCTGCTACATCATCAACACAGAAGACAGGCAATATGGTATTGAGGATACAGCAGTTTCTTTCCATTTGTTCCAATATCTATAATTATACATGATTATCATGTTGTATATGTGATTTGCCACTGCAGCTTTCCTCAGATCCTTTTTGGAAGTACATGGGATCTAAACAGCAAAAGCAAAAGACTTCCACGAGTATGCTTGATTTTCACAGAACTTTTGAAAGCAAAGTCAAAGAAAAATCCTTTTAATCCACACTTGTATTTCCAGAGAAGAATCTTCAAAGTGAACACTTTTATTAGCTAATGTTTGGAAATAGGATATACAGTCATAATGATCACTTCACTTGAGTAAAATTACAAGTTCTCTTCCAATGTAGTATTTACTGATGTGTGTGTGTGTGTGTGTGTGTGTGTGTGTGTGTGTGTGTGTTTAATTTTTAGCCAAAGTTAGATGCCCATGTTGGTCCTGATTCTTGGTTAAGAATCCTTCACTCAAGGGCTGGGTGTGTAGCTCAGTGGTAGAGTGCTTCCCCAGCATACCTGATGTCTTGGGTTCCATCCCCAGCACTGCAAAGACAAAATAAAAACTAAGAATTCTTGGAATTGTCTGAATATAAAGCAAAGCTTTTGGATGAAGAATTAAATTGGAACCCTACTAAAGAGCTTTTTATATATAGTATCTGGCCTGCTTTTTAATTTATGTCACTATTTTGAGGTCTTATCTTGAATTCTTTGGAAACTCAAACTGCAGCTTCTAGTTCTAAGCCCCCTGGGTATTGTTCTTTGGCAAAAAAATGTAAATGCTTATCAGATGTCCGTTTTATTCTGCCTGCAGAAAAGTTCATGTGAAATGATGGATTTAAGTATAACACCATTATTTCTAAGATGTAATTTATACTCTGAAAATCTTCCTGCAGTATATAATTTTGTGACTGACCAAACTAGGCTTCCTTATTTAAAGTTCTTGCTGAGTTAAGATGATAGAAGAAGTTCACAGAGATACATCTGACTGAATCAGTGTTTTGTTTTGTTGCTTTTGCTTAAAAGTTGAGGGTTATTTGTAAGATTCTCTGTACAGGAAAACGAATAGTCTGAGGTTTATTTTTCTATCTGTGTTTAATTTCTTTTATGGATTTTGGTCATGGTACAGTTGCCCAGGTATTGATGAGATGTATATCATATTATCAAAATTAGAATCTCTGAATGTAGAGTTGATATGGAATGGGAGAATTTATTTCAGAAGATTAAAAGAAAATATTATAGATAATGCCTTCAAAGGAACATGAAGGGACTGGTTTAGTCTTAGTTGTTCTAACCAGATGTAGCAAAGAGTTACAAATATATTATAGATCATAATGTTGAATCAGTTTGA
Organism: Glis glis; assembly: GCA_004027185.1. NCBI lineage: Eukaryota > Metazoa > Chordata > Mammalia > Rodentia > Gliridae > Glis > Glis glis. The sequence goes on from PVJS01048137.1 coordinate 9,275, forward strand.
TTTTCATTATGGTCATAGTAGGAAGGGGAAATCAGGAATACTTCCTAAGAGACTTAAAAAAGGACAAGTGCACACTAGAACAGGGAAATGGAGGCACTGCACACTGAGGGGTAGTGGAAGCCAAAGCATGGAGAGGTGAAACTGGAAGAATCTCAACACTGACTCAAAATGACAGCAGGGGTCGTGTGAAATGAGACAAGGAGTGAGCCCACCCAGTCCACCTCGCTTGTCTACCAAGGAGCTGGGGTGACTTGCCAGTGATGTAGGGAAACTGATGGCTTAGGAATTCATTGGTTTCCAGGCAGCAGTCACAGGTTAGTCCGGAGTCCTATAGGTGCAATGTTATAGAGTAGATTTTTGTTCCTGGAAATCTATTTTATGAGGAAAAAAACAAAACCCAGTCATGAAAATAAATAGAAGAAATAATACAGAAATATATGCTCTTACAAATGTGTATAAAAAGCTCTATAGGGAAGACTACTTGGAGGGAGATTATATAATATATATAATATATTATATATATATATATGCTTTACACATATATGTGCTTTTTTAATACTAACTGTACTGAAGTTCTCTTTTTTCCTTGTAAATCTCCCCATAGCAAATGTGAAAATATTTAATTTTCCCAAGGACCTTTGGCTTTCATTAAAAATTAGAATCATTTGTCTCAAACTGCTGGTTGACAATTGGATTCATTTATTTGTTCACTCAATAAATAATTGTTGAACACCTCCTATTTGGGATATTATTCTGTGGCCAAGAAAAAGACAAAGGCCCTGCCATCATGGAGACTTTTTATCTTTGGAAAGAAAGACAATAAACACACATAATCAGAGAGACACACACACTGTAATGCCAGCTAGCGAGAAGGGTGATAAGGGCTATGCAGAAAAATAAATGTACTGAGGATAAGGCAAAGGAGAGTAATAAGAGTATTTTATAGAGTTATTTTTCCTTTATACGAGTCAGGGAAGACAAGTCTGTGGAGGTGACACTGGGCAGAGACCCGGGTGAAATGCAAGCGTGAGCAATGAGACAGCCTGGGGAAGACACTGTGGATGCGCCAGTGTCTTGGGACGGTGTGGAGACAGGCGGGGCAGTTGCTCCACTCACTTCTTTGGGGATTTCTTGCTGTGGACACAGGTGTAGACTCAGTCAGCTGCATCACCTCTGATGTCAGTGGGCCCCAAGGCCACCAGTCAACTTCACATTTGTTAGCAACATCTGTCAAAATCATTAGGTGGACACAAATATCTCGATGACGATGGTGTTGGTGGTTGTGTTGGTGGTTGTGTTGTTGTTGGTAGTGAAGTGCTGCTGGTGAGCGAGGATGCTGGTGTTCATGTCATTGGTGATATTGGTGCTATTGGTGCCCGTGTTGGTGGTTATGTGTGTGTGTGACTCTCATAAGAAAGGCAATACACTGTCAGTTATGGGATCCTAAAAATATGAACAAATTTCCATTTTAAAATCCCAATAATAATAATAACAATAAAACTGGCATTTCTTAAAGCACTTACTACATGGTGGATACTCTTTTAAGTATTTTATATGACATAAAATACTTTTAGAAATTCTGTGGGATAACTACTACCCTCATGAATATGTGAAAAAGAGGCTTAGAAAGTACCTTGCTCAAGGTTACACAGTAAGTGGCAAAGGCAAGGTTTGAAATGAAGCCTGTCCAAAGTCAGAGCCTAAGCTTTCTACCAACCACTGCACCATCCTGCCTCAGTGGGCCATGCCCCTCAGCAGTGGGGAGGATATTAGTGCAGAACAAATGAGGTAGGACTTCCGACTAGCTTCCTGACAGCCTGCTCCCTTCCCTGGGAATGCTGCTATACAGTCGCCAGGGTAAACAACAACCCTTCTGTGCTTTCAAGCACAGATTTATGATTGATAAGGCAAGTGAACAAACAAATTTCCTTACTGGTCACATGGAAATTCATAGAAGGTTCAATGGAAATATCATTATGGGGGAAAGTCTAATGGAAATTCATCTTTGAGAATAATAAATCTCAGCTGGGCGTGGTGGTGCACGCTTGTAATCCCAATATTTGGGAGGCTAAGACAGGAGGATTGCAGGTTCGAGGCCAGTTTTAGCAACTTAGCAGGACTCTCAGCAACCTAGCAAGGCTCTATTTCAAAACAAAAAAACAAAAAGTGTTGGGGGTGTATCTTGGAGGTAGAATGCCCCTGAATTCAATCCCCAGTACCACAAAACAAGGAGGAAGCGGAGGAGGAGGCATCTCCACTGGTAAGATTTGAAGCCCTGTGACATCTGTGGAGGTTGAAGTGAGTAGTAAGAATGTCCAAGCATTCAAGCATAGCTATTCTATAATTAAGAATGAACTCATGGTTCTGAGAAAGATTCAGAAGCCCACAGACTCAAATAAGCATACTAAGGGGCTGGACCTCTGATGAGTAGACTGCAGTTTTCTTTTGGACAGGATCATTTTGCATATGATACCTAAAACTATCATTAAGTCAATGCTGAAAAACAGCATTATTCTTTCAAAATGCCCCATGTAAATTTAAATAACAGTTCTTAGTTATAAATATGCTTGGTTTATTTCTACTGGGAACAGGATGATAGGTATGTAAGTTTTTTTGTGTGTGTGGTACCAGGGATGGAACCCAGGGGCGTTCTACCTCTGAGCTACACCCCCGGCCCTATTTTTTATACTTTATTTTGAAAACGGGTCTCACAAAGTTGTGGAGGGCCTCACTAAGTAGCTGAGGCTGGCCGCGAACCTGGATCCTCCAGTCTCCGCCTCCCAAGTACTGGGATTACAAGCGTGTGCCACCACGCCTGGCTGGTATGTAAGTTCTTTAAGCCAAACCTTTAGCATCATATTAATATTTAGCCTGACTTGCTGGTGAACAGGTTGTTTTTTTTTGTGTGTGTGGTACTGGGGATTGAACCCAGGGGCATTCTACCTCTGAGCTACACCTCCAGCCCTATTTTTTAGTCTTTATTTTGAAACAGGGTCTAAGTTGCGGAGGACCTCACTAAGTAGCTGAGGCTGGCCGTGAACCGGGATCTTCCGGTCTCAGCCTCCCAAGAACTGGGATTACAAGTGTGTGTCACCACGCCTGGTGAACAGGTTGGTTTGATGAACATAACAGTTCTTACAAAGAGCATATTCATGGACCACCTCATTGTCTAACCAGTGAGGTATCTGTCATTGGTGTTTACTTTTGTTTTTCATTTCATATATGCTCATTTATTTACAACTCAAAAGCAAAATACTTGATGCAAAACTAATTAGAGTGATAGAAATTAGATTGGGATGTTAGTTTGATTTCTCCCTATGTTTAAAAACATGAACTTTTTTTCTTTTCTTTCTCTTGGAGGAAGTGTGCCTACTGCTTTATTTTTGAAATTTTTGAATGTTGAAACTATTATAAATTCACAGAAATGTTAGAAGCACAGGACACTTAACTTTCCCCTCTGGATTATTTGGGATTAGGTTACAGACCCAATGCATCATCGCCCTGGAATACTTCAGTGTGTCTTTCCAAGGACATTATCTTATATAAACACAATACAATAGCCCAAATCAGGAAGTTAGCATGGATACACTTCTACCATCCAGTCCTTGAAATCCACACACGTTTTGCTAGTTGTCCCAATAATGTCCTTAATAGCAACAGGATCCGGTTCAGAACCACTGTTGCATCTACTCGTCCTGTCCCTCTAGTTTCCTATAGTTTCTCTCTCCTTTTTTTTTATGATCTTGACTCGTGGAAATCACAGGCCAGTCATTTTATGCCAAAAAATTTTTTTTAGTGCTGGCTAGATCTTTTTTATTTAATTGGTGCATTGTAATCATACATCTTGATGGGTTTCAGGATGGTTGGTTGAAGTATACATGAACACATTGGTCAATTAGCCCTCCCCCACTTCCCTCACCCTTCCCTCCTTCTCGTGCTCAGCATAGTAGTTGACTTTGATAGTTTGTGTGTGTACATCCTGTGCATTAGGGTATTTCCCTCTCCCCCCCTCCCATCTCCCTCAGTTAGGTCACCTTCTTTACTCATCTAAGGTTTTCTCCATCTTTGTCTAGACTCCCTCCTATGCCCTATTCTCTCTAACATCCGCATATTAGGGAGAGCATCCAACTTTTCACTTTTTGGGACTGACTAATCTCACTTAGCATAATGTTCTCTGGTTCCATCCTTTCCCTGCAAATGATGTAATTTTGTTCTTGATGGCTGTGTAAAATTCCATTGTGTATATATCCCATAGTTTTGTAATCCATTCATCTGTTGATGGACATCTTGGCTGGTTCCATAGTTTGGCAATTGTGAATTGTGCAGCTATAAACATAGACACACATGCATTAGTCTGATAGTTTGGTTTCCATTCTTTTGGGTAGATGCCTAGAAGTGGTATAGCTGGGTCAACTGGTGGTAGGTTCATTCCCAGTCTTCTCCACACTGTTTTCCACACTATTAATCTTCAATCCCACCAACAGTGTATTAGAGTTCCTACTTCTCCACATCCTTGCCAGCATTTGTTATTGTTTGTGTTTTAATGATTGCCATTCTAATTGGGGTTAGGTGAGATCTCAGGGTAGTTTTGATTTGCATCTCTCTGATTGCTAATGATGTTGAACATTTTTTCATACATCTATTGACCATTTGTATTTCTTATTTTGTGAAGTGTCTATTTAGGTCACTAGCCCATTTTTCGATTGGGTTGTTTGTTTTTTTTAGCGGTGAGTTTCTTGAGTTCTCTGTATATTCTAGATATTAGTCCTCTATCAGAGGAGTAGCTGGCAAAAATCTCCCATTCTGTCGGCTCTCTCTTGAGGTTCTTGATAGTTTTCTTTGCTGTGCAGAAGCTCTTTAGTTTAATGCAATCCCACATATTGATCCTCTTTTTAACTTCTTGTGCCTTTGGGGTCTTGTTGAGGAAGTTTTTGCCTGTGCCTATGTGTTGAAGAGTTGGACCTATGCCCTCTTCAAGTAGCTGGAAGGTCTCTGGTCTAATTTCCAGGTCTTTGATCCATCTTGAATTGACTCTTGTGCAGGGTGAGAAAATGGGGTTTATTTCCATTTTTCTGCATGTGGTTAACCAGTTTTGCCAACACCATTTGTTGAAGAGGCTATCTTTTTTCCAGTGTATGTTTTTGGGTCCTTTGTCAAAAATCAATTGGTTGTTGTGTAGATTTGTTGCTGAGTCTTCTATTCTGCTCCATTGGTCTATGTGTCCACTTTTGTGTCAATTTTGTGCCAATACTGTAGTATAGTTTGAAGTCAGGTATTGTGATGTCTCCTGTGTGGATCTTGTTGCTGAGAACTACTTTGGCTATTCTGGGTTTTTTGTTGTTCCAAATGAATTTAAGGACAGATTTTTCTATGTCTGTGAAGAATGACCTTGGTAATTTAATGGGAATTTCATTGAATCTGTAGATGTTTGGAAGAATGGCCATTTTGATGATATTTATTCTGCCTATCCAAGAGCATGGGAGATCTTTCCACCTTCTAAGATCTTCTTCAATTTCTTTTTTTAATGTTTTATAATTTTCCTTGTAGAGGTCTTTTACCTCCTTGGTTAGGTTTATTCCCAAGTATTTTATTGTTTTGAGGGATATTGTGAGTGGAAATGTTTTCTGGGATTTCTTTTTCAGTGGATTTATGGTTGGCATATAGAAAAGCTTCTGTTTTTTTAAGATTGATTTTGTATCCACTTTGCTGAATTTGGTGTTTAGTTCAATACGCCTTTTAGTTGAGTTTGTTGGCTCTTCTAAGTATATCATGTCATCTGCAAATAGAGACAGTTTCAGTTCTTTTCCTATTTGCACTCCTTTGATTTCCTTCTCTTGCCTTGCTCTGGTTAGAGTCTCTAGTACTATATTGAAAAGGAGTGGTGAGCTGGGCGTGGTGGCGCACGCTTGTAATCCCA
>PVJS01048138.1:0-15169 GCA_004027185.1 Glis glis
CTAGAGAGGAGGAGACTTAGAAGGGACGCCAAACAAAGAAGGGGAAAGCTTTAGATAAACAAAGAAGAGGACCTATCTGAGGGAGTTGGGAGGGGGGTGGAGGGTAACACACTAAAACGCAGGAGGTATACATCCAAACTTATAAAACTCAAATCACTGTGCAAAGCACTAAAGGGAGGGAATGGGGAGGGAACAGGGTGGGATTTGAGGGAGGGCAAATCGGGCAATGTGTGCATGTATGACTCTTATAGCCTAACACCTATTAAATGTATAATTACAATGCACCAATAAAAAAAAATAATGAACTATCATTTTTATACGAAAGCTTAAGAAATGATGAAATATGTTCTGTCTTCCAAACAATTAAATACTCTGATTCTTAAGCAATTGTTATCAAATACAAATGTGTTCATTATTACCTAATTCAATATTTGTGAAAATGTCACTCGGGCTATTTTTTAAATTTTTGGTTCTGAAGTCATAAACTCTTTTCTGTGATCAGATATTATCAAGTGTGTATCTCTGGATTTAAACAGAACCAGAGTAGAAAGAAGATTCATTGATATAAAATTTCAACCCCGTAATGGAGCAAACAGCTAAAAACAACAATGACAAACCTGTGCTATACTGATGGAAAGCCAAAGGAATCATGTCCATAATGAAATACAATTTTACCAGTTTGAAAAATTTTATCTGCAAAGCAGAGAAATTGGCACACACTAAATACCATGCAATGCCTTACAGAGGCACCCAGAACTCAGTAAGTTCTTGCTCTTAATATCTTATGGGAGATCATATATGTTGTTTTGAAAACCATCATTACAGAACAAATTACAGAAAAATCTAACTCATTAAAGTAATATAATCTGCAAATAAAATTTGGGGTTTCAAATGCAGCAAGTTAAATGTATTCTTTAAAAGGAAATCTTTCTTTTAATTTTTAGAGTCTTAGCCCCAAAAGATACATATATGTATCTTTTGTTCAAGCCAGTATCACCACAGCACTGGAATGTTTGGAATAAATTGTTATAAAGTTGCTTTAGTTGCAAATTTAAGTGATTATAAAATCCAAGAAATATTGCCATTAAACATGGTTGCTACCATTGTGTGGGCAGGATCTCTAATAGCTAAAGCCATAATAGAATTACTGAAAAAAATTGCCTGAATTTCAAAATGATGAACATATCATCATGAATTTTCCCCCTTAACTTACTCTGAAGAATTCTTTTGTCGACCCTGAATCCAGTGTTCCATAGGCAATTTCTGTTTGTTTGGCCAGGTCTTCCGCACTTTCTATGGGGGAGACCATTCGCTCAACCGTCAGGAAAGCAGCCAGGTTAGCAGTGTAAGATGATATAATGATGAGAGTAAAGAACCACCAGACACCTCCAACAATTCGACCTGAGAGGGATCTAAACATGGATAAGATAATGCACATTGTCCTTTCTCTAACCGACATGGAGAAAGAAAAAACACTGCCAAGTTACTATGCATATTAAAAAAAAACAATTGCCAGTATCATTTTGCTTCCCATATTTCAGCTATTTTCTCTGAAGAAGAAATCAGGTATTTTCCTTGCAACATTTTGTGGGGAATATGGTACCTGAGTAAATTCTTAGTGGTTTCTAAAAGAAGGGTTTGCGGCCAGTCTCAGCTACTTAGTGAGGCCTCTGCAACTTCGTGAGACCTGGTTTCAAAATAAACTATAAAAATAGGGCCAGGGATGTAGCTCGGAGGTAGCAAGCCCCTGGGTTCAATTCCCAGTACCGAGAAAAAAAAAAAAAAAGAAGGGTGGCTCATTGACTCTCTACGATTTGTAAAACATAGTTACAAAACTAGCATAGTGCTTAGCTTGTTTTGTGTTGTTATATAAAACAATATCTGTCTGCTACAAACTACATTGACTCAGGTTTTAGGAAACTCTGGGGCAGAAATCTCCCTTGAGCTACTTGCATTGAATACCAATTTCAACATTAATTTTTGATGATGACTAATAATAGCAACAATGTTTGTTTTTGAAAAGGAAACACAATGAAAATGAGTACTATTCTACAATTTTGGTGTTAGTTTCTATCTGACAAACCACTGAGTGAAATATTAATACAAAGTGATTTTCAGGAGTTCCAATGGGTCCTTTAGTTACTTTTTTACTGAGAGAGTTACTCTTTATCCATGTTTTGTGCTAGCTTGGAAGAAATTGGCTACGACTATACTTAAGTTAATTTGGAAATTGCATTTTTTTTTCTGTGTTTCATATGGTGCTCTACCTCCAGGAAAAGAACACATAGTTACTCAGTACAACATTTAGAATTACTGGGAAATTAGTGAAGAACGTGAGTTTTGAAACTAACCTGGGTGAAATGTCACATCCTTGCTGCATGAAAGCACCCAGGGAAAACCAGAGGCTGTTAAAGATGCCAAACTCATTGGGAGGCTGGTCGCTGGGTCCTTCCTTTCCATCCTCTGGCTCTTCTGTGTGCCATTCATAGGGACTGAACCTACTAACTAGGAACAAGACCACGCTGACACCAATGTAGGCAAAGACTATGCACATCCAAATCTCATAGGCCAGAGGATCCAAGAAGGAAAATACTCCTGGTTTAGATTTCTGAGGCTTTTTGATCATGATAGATATGCCCAAACTCATGAAGGGCTTAGAGAAGTCAATGACCTCCTCTCGTACCAAAGTGATTGTCAGAGGGGCAATAGCAATCTCTGCTTTCTATAAGAGAAAAAGACACATGGAAACACAAAGGTTAATGGTTTTCAGAAAGCAATTACCTCTGGAGTGATCCATTCAAAGTTAACCATTGATTCTACATTTGTGTGTGTGTGTGTGAAGGGAGTGTCAACAGTGCATTATCCCAGTTACAGCTGAAAGGTAATTTGTTTCCATAAGACATTCCTTAAATTGCATGAAACATTCTTATTGGTGTTGGCCGTTAGGTAAAACAATGAGAAACAGGGAAAGAACTGATAAGCAAAAGTAACTTGAACTCAAATTACTGTTATTAGTCTTTAAGGATCTGGGACAGTGCAGAAGAAGAGAATTAATAGTCTTTCCATCGGGCTGAATTTCTGAATTTCTTGGCCAGGAATGCTGCTATGCTGCAACCTTTTCTGTTTCATTTGGAATGGTGCCACTGATTCATTCCTTGGCCATCTTCAATATTATGAATTGCAAATATCAAACAGTCCTTTCTTATTTATTCCTTTACAGCTATGAGAAAACCAATCAAAGTTTGTGTTTGTATGATAAAAGAAACCCCATTGTTTGACAATATTTTCCAATTCAGCACACACACACAAATCTGGAAATTGGCATTTATTTCTTGCTATACATATTCTTTGACTTTTTAACTTCTAATTTGTAAAAAAGATTTTGGAATGCAGCTTCAGCTCTCAAATATTATGATCATAAGACACCAGCCTCCTTTTTTCAGAGTTCTGTGATTTTGAACAATTTTTTGAGCTTGTTTTTATGTCTACAAAATGAGGCCACTTTCTTTCCTGTTTACTTAATTGTGCTATTGCATTATGTATAAAAACATTGAATAAGAAAATAGTGAGCAATATTGAGGGATTCTGTATCTGATGCTCATCTAAATGCCTTGAAATGATCATTTAATCCTTCCAATGATCTTTGATTTGTTGTTGTCTAGATGATGGGACTAAGATAGGAGTGAGGAGTTTTATACACCCTGCTAACACCGGGATCTGAGCCTGTTAAATTGTGCCACCTCCGACACCACATGATATAAAATGTGGTGTAAAAACTATACTATCTATACTTGTAGATAATTATACTATCTATAAAAAGGAACTTAGATCATTTATTTTAAAAGGAAAATATATGGCATCAAAATGGAGTCAGAAACAACCAGACAGATGCTTTTACACAAAGGCTGCCACTCTTACATTCTTTCCTACTTGTCCCTGGTCTCCAGGTTTAAGGCGATAGCCCAGCTCCATACCAGGGCCAGTGGACGCTTTGGATGGGGAAGGCACTGGTAGACTGAGAGTTGGGAATATGTACCTCCATGTGGGAATAAACTCCATTTTCAGCATCAATGCCCACATGTACAAGAGTCAGAATCATTGAGGGAGGCTATTCTTTTTCCATAGTTACCCTTATGTGTATAATTTTCCTCACATGAGTGATATATGAACTAACTATAGAAAAATTAGTATACGAAAACAGACACAGACAATTAGGAAAAGTTATCTTACTCGTATCATCTATCCTTCTTTATTCTTTCTATATACCCTGGTAAACTTTGTTCTATAAATATTTATTTAAAAAATTGAGTGACACCAAAATTATGTCTTATAATTCCATTTCTCTTCTTAAAAGACTATATGAACACTTTCCTATTTCAAAACACAAAATAAATTTCAATGCTTGCAACTATTTTATCAGGATAAAATATCAAAATTTCTTTAACAAATTCTTATTTTGTGGAATTTATATTGTTTCACTTTTATATAATTTAAAACAGTGGCTATAAATATTTTTATTTTTATATTTTTTTGTGTGTGTGGCACAGGGGATTGAACCCAGGGGCATTCTACCTCTGAGCTACACCCCAGCCCTATTTTATTTTTTATTTGGAAACAGGGTCTTGCTAAATTGCTGACAGCCTCACTAAGTTGCTGAGGCTGGCTGCAAACCTGTGATCCTTCTGTTTCAGCCTCCCAAGTACTGGGATTAGAAGTGTGTGCCACCTCACCTGGCTTAAAGACAAGTCCTCATACATATCTTCATTATTTAAAATCAATTTCAAGGGCTAGAGATGTAGCTCAGAGTTGTAAAGCACTTGCCTAGCATGTGCAAAGCCCTGGGTTCAAGCCCCAGTGCTGAAAAAACAAACAACCCATTTTCTAGAAAGGGAAATTGCTAGCCTAAACAGTAATGACTTTTTTAATGCTCATAATATATTTTCTCCAGAAAGGTAATACAAATTTGTACTGTCACCAGCACTATGTGGAATCATGTATAGCTTCAAACCTCAAAAACCTCCTGTTTATCTTTATTCTTATTTATCTTTACCAATTCTCTATGTGGAAAATTAGATTTAATTGTACTAATTTTAGAATTTATTTATTTATTTATTTATTTATTTATTTATTGTGGTACTGGGGATTGAACCCAGGGGCATTCTACCTCTGGGCTATACCCCCAGCCCTATTTTTTATTCTTTATTTTGAAACAAGGTCTCACTAAGTTGTGGAGGGCCTCACTAAGTAGCTGAGGCTAGCTGCGAATCCAGATCCTCTAGTCTCAGCCTCCCAAGTACTGGGATTACAAGCATGCGCCACCACGCCCAGCTCTTAGAATTTATTTTTATAAAACAAATAGCTACTTTTATGTCTTTTATATTTACATATCATAATCTGCCCACATTTTTCCATATGGGGTATTAACTTTTTACTTTCCAACTTGTGAGTGGTTTAAAATAGATTAAAACATTAACTTTTATTTTCTATATATGTTACAATAATTTCCCCTATTCATGAATTATTTTTTCCATAACTTAATTTATGATGTATTGATGCAGTACATGTCTTAAATTTTGTTGTACTTTTATAAAATTATCTTTATTGTGTGTTAGCAGGCTTCTGTTTCATGCTTTAGAAAGATCCTTCTCATATCAATATTACCTATCTTGTTCTAGTATTTATAACCATCATATAGTTTATTTGGTATATTCCATGATAAAGTGTTATAAAATTAATTTTCCATGTAGTTGTCCTCCTATCCAAAAAGGTAGGAATGAGTAATGTATCCTTTCGCTGACTTGAAATGTTACTTTTCACATACCACATTGTTCTGTGTAGAATCTTCTGAAAAGTTTCTTTTACATGAGTTACCACTAGTGGGACAAGAAACCTTAAAAGACAAGACACATGAGTAGGAATGAAGGAGTTCCAAGCATAAAAAAATAGATGCAATAGAAAGTGAACGCTGGATGGAGGTGGTGACAACAATGTCCAGTGAGGGACACTTTAGAAGTCTGAGATTAGTGAGTTTTGAAAGAGACCAGTTAACAGGACACATATGGACTCTCTCTGCTGACTTGGGGATGTGGTTTCTGCCGTGTTTCATTACCTCTCTGTGATCCCCAAAATGTGTCCCTCAGGAGTTGGGTAAGGTTTGTATTGTTGAGCATCAGTGGAGGCTCATGACTCAGCATTTATACACGTATCACAGGTAATTCTGGTGCTAGTTGGCCATGGCCATGGAGGGTACTTTGAGAAATACTTCCTTGGGTTAAAAAACACACATGAAGCAAGTGTGGTGGGGCCCAGGAGAGGGCCCTGGAGCAGCAGCTCACCCAAAGAATCCGAGGGCACTTGCTGTAGTGCACAGGTGTGAGAGCACAAAGGACCTGGAGTGAGAGAGGCACTGCGCTTTGGGTACCTTGGTGATGGGGCACTGCATCTTACATGAGTGCCTCGCAGGCAATCTGTTCATAGCAATTATAGCAACAAAGTCTGGAAAGAGTAGGTGAAAAAAATAATGATTTGAAGTTAATCGTTATGCTTTCTAAGAGGCTTGAGCCAGAAGAAGAGAATGGATTTTTACCTAGAGCCCTGAAAACTGCACAATAATGTGTTAGCAGTAAAAAAAAAAAAAAAAAAAAAAGAGAAGCAAGGATGAAATTTGTAAGACACCAGGATGGAAAGTATTAAATCTGTGGAAAGTATAAGAGGCTTGGAAGAAGATTCCTTTTGGGATAAGAGTGGATGACCTAAGTGGCAAAGATTAGGGTCTTCAAATACTCAGGCTAGTTGAAGAAATAGTATGACATTTTTATTAACTACTATGTTAGCTTTTCTTTCTCTGAGAACTGCATGACTTTTGGACTTTTTACTACCATGATGAGTATTATTGATGTAATTTTTTATTAATTATGCTATTCTCTTCATATCAGTTGTTTTAATTATTTTATCAATTCCCCCCCCCCCAATAAAACATGGTCAGAACTCTTTCAAAGACTGGGACTCCAGAGGATAGATATGCAACAAATGCTGCAGAAAGCAACTCCAGCTGGTTAGGTGATACCAAACAATTAGGAATCCAGGTATGATTTTTTTTGAGATAAAATACTCAATAATGTTTTCTGAAGAAAATGAATTACTGTAAAGATTAAGCATCTTTGACCTGAAAATATGTAATCTAAAATGCTCTAAAATCTGAAATTTTTGATTGTCAACATGATGCCACAAGTAGAAAATTCTACATCTGACCTCATGTGATGGGTCACAGTCAAAATGTGGCTCCCTGTATGCAAACTTTGTTTCTTGCACAACACTTTTTAAAATATTCTATGGAATTACCTTCAAGCTATGTGTATAAGGTTCATATGTAACATAATGAATTTTGTGTTGAGACTTGGGTCTTATCCCAAAATATCCCAGTTATGTATTTGCAAATATTCCAAAATCTCAATAAAAAAAAAATCTAACTGCTGAAACTCTTCTGGTCTCAAGGATTTTGGATAAGGGACAGCCCAACTGTAGATCTAGCAACTTGGATAATGTCCATGCCTAAGATTTCTTTACTGCATCAAAAGTGTAAAATATTACCAAGAATAAATACAGTAGGACCCTTTTTCTTTGGAACTTAAACTCAATATGAAACTTTCGATAAACCCTGTGATAAAATGTGTTTTGCTTTTTTTTTCCAACTGCATCCCCCCCCCATCTAGGGTCACCTAAGCAGTCAGAAATTCTTACTCACAGATATAAAACTGAGTGCTTTAAAATGTCAAAGTTTCCTGTTGCTGCTGAGGTTTCAGCTATTGTCCTGTACTGTGCAGAAAACGTTCATCGCAGTCTGGAAAGCAGGGTGCAGAATGTCCAAACTATTGAATTGCAGTCCTGGCTGCAAAAGTGAGTCCCTCTGTAGACTTCAGTCATGTTCTAAATCTTTCTGTCTTTACTCTTTTCTGGGGAAGGATGGCTCCCCATGTAATCCTTCATTTCAAAGGGTTCTTGTGAGGATTAATCAGAGAGAGTATGCTTTGAAAGTGAAATCCGTGAAATATGAACCGGCTTTTAGGAAATTTTGAAATATATTTCAAGTGCCTGTTACTTTTGCTGGTTACTCGATGACTTCCTGTGGGCTGTAGGTTTGGATTCTAGACTTACAAAATGTCATACTATCACTAGCATTTGATATCTGTCAGTTTGATTCTGACACTGAAGCAGGAGCCGAAGAGAGCAATCTTGACTGTGTTCACTGGGGCAGGAAAGTCAGCGCTGAATTTGCCCTGAGCTATCAGTGTGTGAACTGGACACCTGACACACTTAAGGGAAGGGCCGGCATACTTCATAAGAGGCTCGCTTTGCAAAAACAATTCTAGCTTTTTTGTTTTGCTGTATATGCTAGTGTGAAAAAAATGCTGGTATTACATAAAGTTTAAATTTACTCTGTTCTGTAGAATTGTAAGAATCTTGCATTATTGATGATTATTTTGTAGACATTAATGCAGTGTAATGATTGCTTCACTCATTATTTAAAATATATTTATGAGTAATTACAAACAACCAAGATATAACAGCTACAATTATGACCAACTTTATAGTGCTGAAGGAAATCTGTTCCTGCAGTTATCAAATGACAGATTACTAATGGATTCAGTTTATAGCCGTATGATGTAGCAGTGTTAAGCCTAAAAGAACAGTCCTCTCAGATCCTGACGTCAATTTTTTTTTCTGTTTATTTTAAGTAGGACAGCACATTCTAAATTTTTATCTCTCTTCTGATTTTGTAGTTATCAAGTGTCAGTTTCGTTATTTGGGAATTGCATTTTTAGTGAAATAGGGAAACATTTGAATGTCATTTTGTCTCTTGGAACATAGCTGTAAATTTAGGAAACAGTCATAGTTGTTTAAACACCAATTTGTGCCCAAGTCAAAAGAGGTTTCAGGCTTATGTAAGTAAATTCTTTAATAAATTGATTTGCTTACCCCATAAACAAGTTCTCCTACCATCCCATTCCAGATTTTTGTGTCTGCATCCCTTGCTCCATATTTTCCATCAGGGACAATGGCAATTTTATACTTGATACCAATATGTTTTGCAATTTCAGATGCCAAATCTACACAGTATCCTTCATACTTGTCATTTCCTTCAAACATTTCGTGATTTTTCTTGTACATAACATATGGGGATTCCTATAATGAGAGAAGTAGAACTGTAAAGGAGAAATTATAAAACATTTGAA
Source organism: Glis glis (assembly GCA_004027185.1). Lineage (NCBI taxonomy): Eukaryota > Metazoa > Chordata > Mammalia > Rodentia > Gliridae > Glis > Glis glis. Next base: position 9,234 of record PVJS01048138.1, read on the forward strand.
AACCTGTATGTAACTTTCCAATTTCAGAATTTGACAAAAAGAGTATATTTAGTATTGGTACACATATGGTTTTCTGTGGCTAGAAATTAATAATAAAACAAATGAATACATAAATATGCTTAGGAGTATATTAAACTGACCTATACTAGATACTAAAAGTAAAATCTTTAAAATTATTTTCTCTGAGTGATTATTACATACCTAGCACTGTGGCTGTAATAGGAAAAATACCCTTTAGTCATTAACTAGAGAAGCATACATTATCATCTTTGGCAATGAAATTGTATTCCCAAAATATCTCATGCAATTAAAGACTAGTCTTTTAGTAGTCAGCTTTATGTAATAAAGGACTCATTCAAGGTCATATGTTTGAATTTTTTTTAGCCATATTCAGCCGTGACTTCCTTTATGAAAAGGCTATATTATTTTTTAAGACTAGCAAGACACCTATTTTCAGAGCAGATATTTGCTACCCAGTTGTTCAAAGAAGAAATAAAGTAATAGCTTTAAAAAAATCTTATGTAGTTAGTTATTTGCATTAAACTTACTTTCCTAAATTTATCCAGTAGTTTGGCTTTAAAAGGGTTTGTGCTCCACGAGTTTTAAATCTGTTATAAAATGCCGGGCATGGTGGCGCACGCTTGTAATCCCAGTACTTTGGGAGGTGGAGACCGGAGGATCCCGGTTCGCCACCAGCCTCAGCTCTCTCTCTCTCTCTCTCTCTCTCTCTCTCTCTTCCTGTCTCTCTCTCTCTCTCTACCTAGTGAGGCCCTCCGCAACTTCATGAGACCCGGTTTCAAAATAAAGTATAAAAAAAATAGGGCTGGGGTTGTAGCGCATAGGTAGAACACCCCTGGGTTCAATCCCCGGTACCTCAAAAAAAAAAAAATTCTGTTATAAAATATGTCTTTAACAGAAGCTAATAATTTTTCTCCAGTTGTGATGAGACACACTTCAAAGTGATAGTCCCATTTAGTTTTTTAAGCAAGTGAATCAGAAGATAGGATGATGAATTATTGTGGACCTATTTGTAAAATGAAATACTTCACCAGTGACTAATAATTACTGGATAGTTTCCAATTAAAATGCATACATGTACTCCAAAACCAAACAATTTAAAGGCCATAACTAAAGAGAAAAGTTAAAATAAAAAAGCATTTGATTTTATAAATGGCATCTAAAGTCTAGTGAGCACCCAATACAGAGAGAACACCAAGCCACACCTCAGCTTTTCCAGTCATTTGCAGACAAGGTCTGATCACTTTTGGCATTATTGTCAAAATGTACTTATATATTATAAAATTGTTCTGTAACCTGCATTTAGTAATTGCTCCTAAGATCTTTTCTTTTTGCCCAGAAAATTTTTAATTGAGGGTGTTGAACCTGCTCTTGGAGCTTTGGATTAGAAGATAATTTACTTTGCATAATATAGCAGTCCTACACTCTTCTGATTTTAAGTATTTTATAAATGCATAACCCCATTTAAAAACTTAATAAAATATGGAAATTATATATTTTATTTTCTCATAGTGATACCCTAAATAATTCTCTAGTGGAAAATTGTTCAAGATTGGTCCTTGTCCTCTTTTATTAAATCCTGTCTTTAATTGGCATGGTCAAGTGACGCAGAGGTCTCCCACTTCTTAGAATTTGATGAATTTTCTAACACTGGAATTGGGTAAAGAAAGATACTCCAACTATAAAATTAAGGCAACCAATCGGCTCTTCTTTAGATAGATGAAAACTACTTATTAAATTACAGAAAACATTCTGTAAATCTAAAGGGTTTTATAAATTATAAGTGTGATTATGAAGATTGGTGAATTATTGCAAAGCAACTGTTAGTTTCTAAAATATGCTATGAAATACTAGCAGTTATTATGAGCTAATTCTTTTCTTTTCTCTTTTTAATAGTAGCCTAATTAAAGTATGTAAGATTACATAGGAAAAAGCAAGAGCCACATAATTTTTAAATGCTTAACATTCCAATTGAAGTGGCTGTACAGCCAATGTCTCTAAATATAACAAGCTTAAGATTTATTCAGAAGATGTATGGCTAAGGCTTTCATTTGGTACTAAGGTTGAAGGTCACTTCTAAAGTGTCTGGAATATTTGAACTCATTAATTTTATCCATCAAGTATATATATATATATATATATATATATATATATATACACATATACATATATATATTTCTTAATATATATTACCATTTTAGTTTGTGTATAGAAGTCTCTCTAGCTAGCAATCTAATTTGCTAAATTCTACCTTTATTATATAGTGAAAATTTGCTTGATTAAAAATTTCATGTCTATTATTTCATCAAACATTTATTAAGCATCCACTTTATGCCAGGCAGTTTTCTGGGAGCTGGGAATGCAAAAGTAAATAAAATTTGTTCCTTGTCCTCTTGTGATCAAAATCACTCTGAATTCTTTGCAACAGGGTAAAGGAATATAAATGGTGGGAAACATTAATAAAATTTAGTAGTGAGAAATAGTAATAGTCCTTATTTAATGCTTACATTGTGTCAGGTACAATGCTAAGTTCTTCAATTATGTCCTTTTGTCTACTTTTCACATTGATAATGTTGAAGTAGGCATTTCTAGGTTTGCAGACAGGAAATTAAGACTGAAGGAGACTAAGCAAATTGTTTCATCTCACCAAGCTAACCAGTAACCAAAGTGGGAATTGGGACTACATTTTGAAATACTTGAAAAAGTTTGAAATTCTTATTGTATCCATCAAAATGTATACAACTAATTGAGATTTCATATGATTCAACAAGAGAGGGAACAAGATTAAAGAAACACTTTTCTGTGTCTTTAGTGAATGAAATTGTTTGTATTATCTTTTGAGTAAACAATATAGATAAAACCTTTTCATTTCCCCTCATGGTGTCTGGCACATAGAAGGCACTCCATAAATACAAAGATATCCTGGTCTATCAGTGCTTCCTAAATAGGAATATTATTGCAAGGTAATTATATTGAAACTTCAGACTTAGGTCTTCAAAAGGAAAGTAAATACTGTCAAGTGCTAGGTTATCTCTTCTGAAGCAAGCATATGTACATGTGAATATAATACTTAATGTCTCCTTTCATTTTTTCCAATTTTCCTTTTGGACAGCCGGGGCCCAGCAGGTCCTTGTTTTTCTGCCAAGCACACCGACCAAAGCTAGAAAAACCTTCAGTTCACTGCAGATATTGATTACAAATTTAGATAGACTTTTCACACAACCGGAACCATAAATAATGACTGGGGTTCAGAATGAGCGATGCATGCAGCATAAAAGATAAAGGATGAGCACACTCTAGCAGGCAGGAAGGGTGAGGGGAGGGAAAGGCTGCACTTTTCTTGCACTGAGGTTGTCATGGTTGCTCAGCTCTACCCAGTTTCTTCAGATGTGTCTCATTTTGCTTTTCTTGCATATCAACTCCAAAATAGTAGCCAATCCTCTGTGTTCCCAACCTGATTTGCCCCATCCTTAATCTGACGAGTTGTCTACATGTAGCTCTTCAAACACTACATACTGGGGAGATTTAATACAAAGTTTTGGGGTTACTATGGGTGAATAAAGTACCAAATCTCTTCCATAAATAAAAAAATTCTAGCCAATCATTAAGGGGGATTTGTGAGGCCTCTTTGCAAAGCAGCCCTATGAAGTCTCAAGTGTTCAATTGGGAATAAAAATGGAAGGATAAGAGAAGTGAAAAATATCTTACTTCTTTCTTAAACCTGTAGCCTTCCTTCTTTATGATTAACTATTGTGCTCCATGGGACAATAATTTCTTAGAAGTTATTTTACGTGCATTACTTCTTCGTGATGATAAGCTTATTAAGACAATTTCTGTAATAGATGGTGTTCTATATCTGCTACCCAATTTCAGCAAAGAAATGATGCTCTGTCTAAAGCTGCTATATTAGGATGTGTTTATAAAAATGTTTATGTACATGAAATAAGATGATTCTTTAATCAATAAAGTATACTTCTTTTACTAATTAATTTTGTATTATTTGTTTTTAGCAAAAGCTAAATGATTGAAACAAGATGCTTATTAGAAAGGTTTCAAGATTTTCTAAAAATCACAAATATAACCATTATGGTTACAATTAAAAACAGTCAAAATAATAAAATCAGTAATATCAGCCAATGTTTGCTATGTGGACATTTGCTTTTCTCCAAAGAATCCTAATGGATACTGGTAATTTATCCCATGGAAAAAAAAATTCTAAAAGTAGAAATTAAGATGCTACTAGATTCAATTCAGAAAAAAATAAATTTAATGGATGCACAATTTTAAGTTTAGCCAAAATAATTTATTTAAAAATGAATTGAAAAGTATTTCTAAGTATTTTATTATTCATGATATTATAAGTGAAATTGTGTTCTTAATTTCATTTTCATATTTTTATTGCTACTATAAAAATAAATAATTTATTTTTGTGTATTGATCTTGTGTCCTGTGAACTAGTTAATTACTTCTTTTATTGTGTGTGTGTTTTGTGTCTGGATTTTTTAGGATGCTCTACCTATAGGCTGCAAATAAAATCATTTTTACTTCTGTCTTTCCAAAACAGAAAAAAAGAAACAAATTGAGTTGTAAGTCCTTTGGAGGAAGGTGTATGTGGAAGGGGGGAGATAATATTTGGTACAAAGAAGAAAATAAATGCATTTTAATTTTGGTATATATACAGAAATACTATATTATAAATAAATACATATATATAAGTATAAATGCGCATATTGCATATGTATATTATTATACATGCACTTGTATATATGTATAGTACATTTTAAAATTTTATGTAGAGATGATAAAACATTAAATGTCTCATAAAATATAAAAAGCAACCTTTGGAAAGACCAATCATGATAAGTAAAAATTGCTTTTAGGTTAGTAACATAATTCTGATGGTAGTAGCAAAGGAATTTTTTTATGGAAAAATTTTGATTGTTGTATTCATAAGATGGTAAGAAATATTTCCTTAGCTGAGCAATTCATTAAGCATTTAGGATAATAATAAGTAGTAAAGCTTGAAGAAAAAGAGGGCTTGTCTGAAAATTTTTTTTTTTTTTTTTTGCGGTACCGGGGATTGAACCCAGGGGCGTTCTACCTCCACGCTACACCCCCGGCCCTATTTTTTTATACTTTATTTTGAAACCGGGTCTCACGAAGTTGTGGAGGGCCTCACTAGGTACAGAGAGAGAGAGAGAGAGAGAGAGACAGGGAGAGAGAGAGAGAGAGAGAGAGAGAGAGAGAGCTGAGGCTGGCCGCGAACCCAGATCCCCTGGTCTCCGCCTCCCAAAGTACTGGGATTACAAGCGTGTGCCATCACGCCCAGCTTGTCTGAAATATTGCTGCAATGTCTTTCCTTTTCTAGCAAGTTCAATAGCCAAAGAAACTAGTGAGATTATAGAGGAAAAGGCCACCTTCTCTTTCCCAGAGTCTACTATAAACTGCCTTTTTCTCAACTGCTATTCTTATCCTAACCACACGGCAGATTTGGATGTGGCCTCCTTAGGTTGCTCACAGAAATTATTACTCTGAATGCAAAGAGCTAAATCAGTATGGTTACCTTTTCATGAATATTATAGATTTTATAGCATTTTTAGTCAATAAGACTTAAAGGTAAAAAAAGTCATGATATTATCAATTTTATTTTCTGTTTAGATTTAGCTATGTTATATTTGGAATAACTACATTCAGGTAGAATAAAACCATCATTAAAATGAAGGTATCATACCAAAGGGATTGAAACTAGAAAACAACAGTAATATATGCATACCCATGTTCATAGCAGCACAATTCACAGTGGCCAAATTATGGAACCAACCTAGATGTCCATCAACAGATGAATGGATTACAAAATTATGGGAAATACACACAATGGAATTCTACTCAGAAATAAAGAAGAACAAAATAACAGCATT
>PVJS01048139.1:0-15166 GCA_004027185.1 Glis glis
AAAAAAAAAAAAAAAAAAAAAAAAAAAAAAAAAAAAAAAAAAAAAAAAAAAAAAAAAAAAAAAAAAAAAAAAAAAAAAATAAACCACCCCATGAGAGTAATTGCTCTCTAATCTCTCAGAGGTCAAGAGAGAATGAGGCCACTTCCATTTTTCAAATTTCCCATAAGATTAAAAAAACAAAGATATGTCAAAGTAGGTTATAAAAATTGTGGTGTGGCCGGGTGTGGTGGCACATGCTTGTAATTCCAGTACTTGGGAGACCGAGACAGAAGGATCATAGGTTTGTGGCCAGCCTCAGCAACTTAGTGAGGCCCTCTGAGATTTAGTGAGACCCTATTTCAAAATAAAATAAAATAATAAAACAAAGTAAAATAGGGCTGGGGGTGTAGGGCAGAGTTAGAGTGCCCTGGGTTCAATCCCCAGTACCACACACAGACAAACGTGTGGTGTATTTCCACTTTTCACATTTGAAAATCATTAATATTAACAGGAGAAAAGTATGCAAAATAATTATGCCTTTCATAAATGAAGGATTTATTAAGATATAAGTTCCTAGTGTCTTAAAGATTGCATACTTTAGATAGAGGTAACATTTTTATGTTTGGTGATGAATATATATATATATATATATATATATACACACACACATAGGAATGCAGTTGGTTGCAAACAGCCACAGACCTTAGAGTATAATGAGTAGGTGTTTGTCTCACATCAGGAAGTCTGGAGGTGGGGGAGACCAGGGCAGCTGTTCAACTGTGATGTCAGGGCACAGGTTCTTCCCACCTTCCACTCAAACAAATGCAGGATGCAGGCCTTTGTTATGATGCTCAGCACTCATGGTCACAAGATGAATGCTGCAGCTCTAGCACCATGTCACCTTTCAGCAGGAAGAAGAAAGAAGGAAAAAGGGGAAAAGAGGGAAAGACAAAGTTAACAGGGACAAAAATGTTAATCTCCTACAGAGGATTTATACTTCTTTCATTAGGAAGAGGTGGTAGCCTCAGGAATTTCCACTTACATTTCACTGGGTCAGAATTATAATACAAGGTTAGCTGTAGCAGCAAGGGAGGCTGAAAACTGGGTCTCTTGTGTCCTAGTCTCTTTCAGAGAGAAAAGAAAGTCAAAGAGGAGTTGGGAATGAATGTTAAGTGAATCCTGTTTATAGCTTATGGCATAGTCTTCTTTTAAGCGGATCAGTGTGTCTTTGTAGCTGTTGGCACGTTTGGAAACTGCATCCTGTGTCCTTTTGGAAGCCCTAGTGGGAGAGGTAGCTTGGGCCTCATGATGCTTCTGATTCATCAACTGAGAAAATGTTGAGAAAGCGGTTATGAATTAATGAATGCTTTTGAATGGATTTGTAGTTTATTAATCACATCTGAATATCCTTAAAAATCAGTCATATATTTGTGTAAGACTTTGTTATTTTACCTATGGCTATCTCCCCTGCATTCATATAACCCTGCCATTCCTCACAGGTTCACTGCCCCATGGAATGCCAGTCTCCCTTCTGAAACCCAGATACGTCTTCACAACCCTGCTTAAGAATCTTTCATACTTTTTTGCCTACCAGAGAAATTCTAAAACCATTAGTGTTCTTGGGAAGATATCCCCATGTACACAAAATCTGTTCTCTCCACGCCTTTCACATGCACAGTGCGCATTAGCTGGCACTGCTTCTTACTCTCTCCTGCACGTCACTCATGCCCCACAAAGAGCCTTTGTGTGTATTAGAAAGAGGCATCCCCTCTGCATGGGTAGGGTAGAGAGGGCCAGTCCCCTCCGGATGTACACAGATCCATTGTGCATGGCTTGGCCACCTGACAATGTCTTTGCACAAAGGTAAAACCTTTCTTTCCTCTGGCTAGGGCATAACCAGCATGAGCCAATGGTAACTGGGTAATGGTAATGCTCTCAGACTCTACTTAAAAAAGTAAAGACAAAAAACCTTTGCTCATAGACTTTAAAAATAAGGTTATTAATTATATGTCTTTACTAATTTTTATAATAACTTTATTTTAATAGTTATAGGTTTCCAGAAAAACTTTAAAATAATACAAAGAGATCTGGTATACTCTATACCTGATTTTCTCTGCTACTAACCTCTTACATTAGTGTAAGTCATTTCTTATCATTAATGAACCAATATTGATACATGATTATTAGCTGAAGTCCATACATTATTCATCACCTAACATCTTTTTTAAGTTCTAGAACCCCATTCAAGATAACACATTACATTGGTCATCATTATTTGTCCTCCTCCTCTTCTTCCTCCCCCTCCTCCAGGAAATGATTCAGGGGCACTCTACCTCTGAGCTATACCCCTAGCCCTATTTTATTTTTTATTTTGAAACAGGGTCTCTCTAAGTTACTGCATGCGAGCCTTGAACCTGTGATCCTCCTATCTCAGCCTCTCCAGTACTGGGATTACAGGTGTGTAGCACCGTGCCTGGCTAGTCATCATGTCTTCTTGGCTCCTCTTGGCTATGACAGTTTCTCAGACTTTCCTTGTATTTGATAACTTTGACAGTTTTGGAGAGTCCTGGTCAGGTGTTTTGTAGAATATTCCCCAAGTGGGATTTGTCGGATGTTTCCCCCATAATTAGACTGGTTGTTTACTAGGCTTTATTATTATTTAGGTATGCTAAGGGCAATAGATCAGGAGACAACTTCCATTACAAAGATAGCTTGCTATGCTCATTGATCCCATTAATGGGGTTCCACATCATGTGGTGTGTGGGGGTATGGGGGAAGCACCAGGGTCAGTGAAGAGGCAGAAGGTGAGGGGATACTGTGGGCAAAAGCTTCTATTGCTTTGTTATTGTTGTTTGTGGGAAGGAATGGGCAAGGCTGGGCCAGGAGGTTTAGGATTGGCTAGTTTCCATGGGCTCCGGAGCGTAGGGGCTATCTCATACCTAGTTATCTGGTACCGGGATGATTAGGGCCTTGGGTTATTGGGGCAGGTGGATAGGGCCCAGGAGCAGGAAGACCCCGTAAGGGAGGAGGTTGGGGTGGACTCTGTGTTGGTTGTTTTGTATTTGAAAAGTGCACCCATGGGAAGAGGAATCCTCCTGAGGAGCTGGGGGTGGGTGGCGAGGGAGGCAGGAGACCAAGGCACAGTGACGGAGCTAGCCGTGCCTGGCATGTGCATGTAGAGCAGATGCTAAGGCATGACGCAGAGCTGGGAACATGCTTAACACATAAGGATCATATGTTGATGAGAGATCACAGAGGCAAAGTGTTGTTTCATCATATCATATCAAGGGTACACATTGTCAATGGCTCTGATCACTGTGGTGTTGACCTCGATCACCTGGGTAACCGGGCTCTATCTCTCTGACACCATTTCCCCTTGATGTTGGACTTTCAACTTTATCTCATGGGTGTGAAGTGTTGGTATAGTAGGATATCAATAAACATGTGCTATAATTTTGCTTGAGTCTTGATATTAGAGAAAAATCAACCTGTGGATAGTGAGTTCTAGTCCTTAGGGGTGTGGCCCTCTTTGGAGTGGGCATTTCCATAGAATGGAGTCTTGAAACTTGGGCGTCAGGCAAGCTGAGATCATAAGGGACACTTGTGTCTGAACATCCCCACTGCTCTTTCAAATGGTAGTGCTTTGTATACTTGCAGTTGCAGAATGGACTTATGCAACTCTAGATACCTGTAGATAAAGGCGTATTTGTGAATGCTGTATCTTTCTGACTATATCCGTGGCTCTATCAGGATTTGGGGCTGATCAACTCTCCAATGAGACAGGAGGTATCCATAATGCTTTAGCTATAAGTGAAGGTATTCGGCACTGATCTGTTTTCTGCATGTAAAAGTAAACTTTTGTAGTAACTCCATAAGTTGTCTGACAGTATCTTCTGGAGCCCTGTGATGTTGGTGGAGACCATGCGAAAGGTGTAAATCTCCCTGCTCTGCTTCAGAACATCCCACATGGGAAAGCAGGACACAGAGTAGGTTGGTGATTCACTTGTGCATTTTTCCCCCCTTATCCTTAGGGTCTAAATCACAGAACTGTCTGTGGAACTCCCTCATTGATGGGCTCACAGGGAATGTCAAGGAGAAGCCACGGCCAACAATTGTCCATGACCCCCGACCCCCGGAGGAAATCCTAGCAGATGAATTGCCACAACTGGATAGCCCAGAAGCCTTGGTGAAGACATCCTTCAGGTTTGCTGGATGAAAACTCAATTTGTTCATTTTTATCTGCATGGGAAATTGTTTCAATCCGGTTGGATGCATAGTCAGCAGGGCCAGCAAGTGACATCATTTCTTTGCTCTGAGTAAATTAGAATTGATGAAGGAGTGTTGGAATCAATGCTAGTTGGGCTTCTGGCTGTATTTCATAAATGTAGTGAAGATCCTAGCAGTAGTTAAGTTGCTGTTAGTATTTAATTGATATTGGCATTTAAATGCGGAGGCAAAGGACTTACTGATGTTGGCAATTTGAATTGGATTAATGAGTCTTTTGCTTCAAAAGACGATGACGCATCCAGATCAGTGCACAGAGAGAAAGCGCATGGTGGAATTCATTCAACCCTGTGTCTTTGGAGTCTCTTGCTGGGGGAGGTTTCTGGCTGTGAGAGATGTAAGCACTGCTGCAAGATTCTCACGGAGCAAGTGAGAATCTCCTTGTGTTGCTTCCCAGGTGGCTGGCTGTTCACTCTGTTTTGGTTCAGCCTGCAAAGGCCTCTTTTATTTTCTTTTGATATTGTACTCTATTTTCATTATAACTCTATCCCATACCTTCTTACCCATATTAAACAAAAGTCAGCCTGGGTATAAATGTGCTATAAAGAAGGGCTTTTTAGAAAATTTTTTCTGAATGGGTCTTGAAACATATAGTACTACTGGTATCAGAAATTAAGATCTAATCAACTTTCCAGCTTGCCTTCCTCCCCTCCTTTCTTCCTGTCACCTCAATTTTATTCTCTCACTTTCCTTGCTACTGTAGACTTTCGTACTGTCCACCTGGCTAGTACACCTCACTCCAGACAGCTCTTGGAGTCCATGAAATATACTTGAAAAATGTGCTTTCTCTTGCATCCAGGTGACGTGTATAATTGCTCAGTGAAAGTCATCATTGCATGAAGGTTCTTAGTGAAGCCTGAATTACAAATGTGTTCTAAAAAGCATTGATGAATAGGGATTTGAATTTCTTTATACAACATGATGGCTACTTTGGTGAGACAAGAATTGCAAACAAATGCTTTTCTTATTCCTGGAAAAGGTTTGGTTATCACATCACGAGGTTTTGAATACAATAGATTCCACTTACCATCACATCCCATGAACCTGCAATTGACTGTGGAGAAAGAGGGGACACGGGATGGCTCTCTTGGTATCTGTGTTCTCACTGTGGAGCCAATCTCTTCATATTCAGTGTTCTCATAGCGACTCCCGCCTCAAACCAAGTTTGAGGTGCCCATCTCCATTACAATCGGCTGTTCCCTTTGCATTCCCTTCCTGAATTTTTTATTGGTGCACTGTAATTGTACATGATAGTGAGATTCATGGTGATACATTCATACATGCATATAACATTATTTGGTCTGTTTTCCCTTTGTGCTGATTGATGGTCCTTCATTTGATCTGTTAGTTGTACAGTATGTCAATGTCTTGGTTCCTGAAAGAGATTCAGTTATAAGTGTTTTTTTTTAAGGTCAGTGCTTATTTCTGGTTTCTTTTAATACTTGGCATAGTTGGAAAGACACAGCAGTCACAAATATGCCAATGCTTTAGCAATTGAGGCTAGAAATCCATTGGAATTGGCTCTTCATTTATTGGTGTTCTTAATACAATGCTGGTCTGGAACCATTCTTTCTTTCAAAGGGTTGATTTAAATGGAAATCTGATGTGGTAAGTTTTCTCTCATGCAGCTGTCTTAACTGTGGTAGTCATGATCTGTTGTGATATTTGTTGCACATAAATTATTATAAGGAAACTGCTCAAGTATGGGAACAGTTTACTTATTAACCAATAAATTAGAACAGTATCAAGGTTACCCTTGCAATAATGCCATTGTTTTCTATATGCATTTAGAATTTCAAAGAAAGAAATAAACTCATGTTAGTTGGAATTGCATCGCTGTGACCAAAATGCCTGACGAGAAGAATATAGGGGAGGAAACGTTTATTTGGCTCGTGGTTGCAGAGGCTCAGTCCATGGTCAGCTGGCTCCAAGGCAGAAACATCATGGTGGTAGGGTGTTGTGAAGGAAAGCTGTTCAACTCATGGCAGCCGGGAAAGAGAGGGGAGGGGAGCAGGGACAGATATAGCCTAAGGCTGTGCATCCAGTGGCCTACTTTCTCCAGCTGTGTCCCACCTCTGAACCTTCCTGTCCTGGGGACATGCTTTCCACACATGAACATTTGGCAGGACATTCTATATCCAAACTGTGACAGGACTATAGCTGGATTTTAACTAATGGGAGCATTTCACTTGTGCATTCTCCCGCCCTCCTCCATTTGCCTCCAGGAATGAAAAAACCCTGAGAATTGCTGACTCAGTGTCAGTGACCTGGGAGAAAAGATACATCATGCCCCTACATTTTGTAAACTTCAGGGATGTATCAGTGATCAGTGCTCTCCATACCTAAAATAATCTTACCACCAAGGGACGTACTCTTTCTTCTGCTGAGGTTGAAGTGTTGGGGTTTTCTCTCAGACTCTGAAATCCAGAACCCTTCAGCCACCCAGCCCTACGTGTGCCTGTATGTGTGCACATGTGTACACACACACACACACACACACACACACACACACATACACACACAGTCGGGGGATCTGCATGTGATTGTTAATGTCCTGCCCCTCTCGGTTCTGGAGAGGAACACATGGTGCCTGTGGATCGGCACTGTGTCTCTCACAGCTCCTCTGTAGGGTCGTTACCATCAAGCGATGCAGGATAAGTGCTGTTTTGGTGGCTCCCTTCTCTTTCTCCATGTTCATACTTGGATGGCATTTGGAATCTGGGGCCATGAAATGTTATCAGCCTGCATTATCAAACAAGATTCAAATTATAACAGTAATAATTGTAGTGTGCCAAATTATTAGGAAGTCCAGTCTTTTCTGGGTGTCTTCTCTCTAACTATTCCCAGGGACTCTCAAGACTGACAGAGGTTTAAGTTTTAGCTCCTATCCTGCTCTGCCTTCTGTCAGGGAAAAGGAATTTTCTGTTGAGGTTGGACTTCTGACCTCTGTGAGCTTATGAGTCTACATCACCAACCCAGATTGTTTCTTCCTCAGAATGTCTCCTCTCAGCAGCTTCTGTTGTCCTTTTCTGACACCTGGTTTCAGGCAGTACTACCACAGTTTTTCTCAGAAATGTTCTAGTACTATTGATCCTCAGAAGAAAGGGGCTAGATGCTTAATTCCAAGTTTCCCACAAGCATTTTCTATCTATCTGCAAGTAGACAGAGGAAAATATATGCAAGCCACTCCCAGGACAAAGAGAGTACCCTTGTTTAATATTTGTGTAATATTTTCTTTTAAGTAGCTCTTTCTAGATCAAAGGGATGGTCTTCTCTAATGTTAAATTCTACTTTCCATTCCCAAAGATAGGAAGGGTTTATAAATTCTTAACTAGCCGGGTGTGGTGGCGCATGCTTGTAATCCCAATACTTGGGAGGCTGAGACAGGAGGATCACAGGTTTGCAGTCAGCCTCAGCTACTTAGTGAGGCCCTCCACAACATAGGGAAATCCTGTTTCAAAATAAAGAATAAAAAATAGGGGTGGGGGTGTAGCTCAGAGGTAGAATGCCCCTGGGTTCAATCCCCAGTACTGCAAAAAACAAATAAAATTTTAACTAGTAGGTGCTTTTCAAAAAATTTCAAAAGTGTTATGGTTTCAGTCTCCCTGGCCTCTCTATTCTAACTACTACTACTACTACTACTACTACTACTATTCTTATATTGCCAGGCATGACTCCAGCAACCCAAAGATGCTGCTCACTGTAGAGGTGAAAAAGCCAGTCCAGAGAGGCAGAGCCTACAGTTCTGACTGAATGCAAACACATACTAGTAGGCCAGTTGCTTGGAAATTGGTGGTCACCAATGGCAGCAGCAAGGGGTAGCTTGGGTAGACTTTAGATCCCACTTACTCTTTGTTAGCCCTTGGAATCCCTCCCCAAATAAACACATTATCTATAGACACTCATAAAAAGCATGCTTGTGATTCAAACGCTGCTTCAAGACAAGTCCGTGGGCCTCCTCTTCCAACCAGGCTGCTACCCCTATGCCTGTCCTGTAAACACTCTGGGACTACCTTTGGTAGCCAACACTACTTATGTCAGTTATCAATAATGCCAGAGGTGTTGCTGAAAGTGATAATTCAACACACAGAATTGGAAATAAAGATTTGGGGAAACGAGAAACACTTCTGGGCTGTACGTTGATAGGTGACGTGGGTGCAAATGCCACCTCAGCTCTGAATAGGGTCCCCGACACTGACCTGTCTTGTTCCTCTCTTTGCTGGGCAGTGGCGATGAGGCAGTGCTCTGTCTTGGAGCAGACAGTTGAGCACAGCCTCAGGAGGGAGGTGCTGGGGCTTGCAGGAAAGTTTTCCTCATTCCTTTCCAAGTTCAAGTCCCAGCTGATGTCTCTGAAGAGGAATACAGTTTAGTGCTGGGCTGTGCAAAGGGCTTGAGTTTTCACTTTTCCCGAAAGGGACATTCTATGCTACCCAGTTAGGATAATTCAACTGATGATAGTTGGCTGTCTTGGGTTTTAGTTCCGATTCCATTACCATTGGCAATTTTCTTCATCTTTCAGACCTGTTTTTCTTTTCTTTCCCTTGTTTACTCCCAGCTTTATGAAGGTATAATTGAAAAATAAAAATTGCCTATGTTTATGACATATAATGTGATAATTTGATATGTTACATTGAAAATGGTTAAATGAAGATAATTAACATACCCATAACTTTACATACTTGTGTGTGTGTGTGTGTGTGTGTGTGTGTGTGTTGAATCTCTGTTTTCTTAGCTGTCACAAATAAGGTTGGACCAGAACAGTGGCTCCTGACAGTTTGAACTCAATTTGACATTGTAATCACATATGGGGCCTATGAAAAGAGATTTGGGGGCTCACTCCAGGTCTGGGTGCGGCTCAAGAATGTGTTTTTCTAACAAGCTTCAGGCGCTGCTGGTGCTGCTGGTGGAGAGACCACTCTTGGAGAACTATTAAATAGTCCGGTAGGACTAGGTGATATTTAATATCCCTTTGAACTTGAAAATATTCTGCTATGTTAATTTGAGCAGGACACTTACCTAATTTGGCCTAATTTTAAATCTTTGAAATAGGAATAAAAACAAACCCTCCCCAGGGTTGCTGGGAGGACTTAAAGGAGATATATATGAAAGAGACAAGCAGTGTCCAGCATCCAGAATGTGCTCAGGAAGTGTTAATTTTGTACTCTGCTCAGCGCTCTCTGGAATCTTTGCATGCCCTTGAGTCTACCCTTCTAGGACAAATGGATCAAAGTTGGGTTTTGTGGCTCCAGGGCAGACACTGTGGGTCCTGAAAGCTCACTAAGCCTTTAGCAGGAAAAATATGCTTTCAAACCCTGATACTCTTGCAGGGAAGAAAGTGGGAACTGAAGCTAAACAAAATGGGTTCAGTGTCAGGAAAGATGGCCCCTGAGAACTCGCCCTGGGAGCTTCTTTTCCTTGTTCCTCCTGTCCCCTCTTTGAACCTGTTGCTCTGCCAAGCTTTTCTTAAAGGTGATTAGAGACTAAATTGCACCTGGGGCTAAGGAAGACAGGTAAGTCCAGCCAGTCTGACTAGTGACAGGAATCTCAGTACCTGCCACTAGAGGATCCAAGAAAACAGGAAAGAGCTGGCTCCTGACAGCCCTTGCTCTCCTCAGCTTCCCTGGGGTACACATCTATAGAGGTGAAACATGACCCATAACATATTGAAAGTCAAGGGAAATAATGTTTATTGAGCATCTGCAGTGTGCCAACAACTTGACTCTCACTTGCTCATTTAATCTTCCCAGACCCTGGCAAGGTGTGTATTGGTATCCCAGTTGTACATGTTAAGAAATTGAGGCTCAGAGAGACCATGCAATTTCCCTGAAGTTACCCAGAAGGTGGCAACAGCTGGAGAATTAAACTCAGTGGACCTGACTGTAAGCCATGACCTCTCTACCATGTTCTACTATCACCACATCACCTTGGCTTTCAAGTTTCTGATGTTGGTGCAATAAGACAGTTTGATTGGTTGTACTAGTTTGGGGGCACACTTTGAATACATAGTTTTGATATAAATCCTTTATGTCCTACAAGACTAACCCTGCTCTGTTACACGAAATCTTGTTCTAGTCCACTCCTTTGGATGGAAGCCCTTTAAGGCAGTTCTTCTCAGATTCAATATCTAGACAACTTCCTTGGGAAATCCTGTTAAATGCAGATCCTGGTTCAGTGGGTCTGGGATGCAGCCTGTTAACCTGCATTTCTAACAAGCTCAGGTGATATGATGGTCTGAGTGGCAAGACATGGGATTGGGAATCCCTCAAGTGTGGATTTGCAAACTCTTGTCTAAACTGTATGACTAGAGTCAAGGTTTTGATTCTCAGTTTCCTCATTTTTCAAAAGGAAACAAGAAAACAACAGCATAGGTCCTGGGGACTGTTGTAGAATTAAGTGGGTGAATGAAGGTGACAGCCCCCTAATTCCTTCTCTCTCTGTTTTTTCCCCTTCCTCCCTTCCTCCCTTCCTCCCTTCCTCCCTTTCTTCCTTCCTTCCTTCCTTCCTTCCTTCCTTTTTTTTTTCTCTTTTTCTTGATACTGGAAATTGAACCCAGGGGCATTCTACCTCTGAGCTACACCCTCAGCCCTATTTTATTTTTTATTTTGAAACAGGTTCTCACTAAGTTGCAGAGGTTGGCCATGAACCTGTGATCCGCCTGTCTCAGTCTCCCAAGTACTGGTACTACAAGCGTGCCACCACGCCCGGCAATTCCTTTTCTCTTGATTTTCAAACCCCGCTTAGGAGTGGATTGATCCTTTATACCCCAACCCTTTCTTTTGAGACTGAGTCATGCAATGAATCCCAGCCTGGGGATAGGAACCCTGTGGATGTTATGTGGGTGAGGCTGGCCACGGGCCTGACATCTGTGGGCAGCAGTAGGAACACTGAAGCCACCCAGTGCTCGAGCCATCTCAGTTACTGACCTTGAATTGTGTGACTCCAGTGTGGGTTGAGTTGCCAGGTTTTGATAACTTTGCCTTTGGAAGAATAGCATGCTTACGCCCTAGGGAGTCACCAGGGACTTGATGAGCTCTTCCCACTTAGAATGGGCTTATTTGGGCTTTGGCAAAGGCTGGCTGGATTCTATACATATCTTACTAAGAATTATGTTCCCAGGAGCAGAACTGCATTGAGCCAGCACCTCAGCCACGGATGAAAATAAGGTTGTGTCAGATCCCATTTAATGGATTTGCATTTTCCATGAAGAATTAAATCATTGAACTCATCCTCGTTTTGGCTTTTGGCAGTCCTTTTCCCACCAGGGGCTGCTGCCAAGAAGTGAGTTTATGACTTGATTGCTCTCAGGAAATGTGCAATCTGGCTGATGACATGGCGTGGCGTGTGGTGGAGTCCCCTGTGGCTTCAGACCCTACCCCGGGATGAGTCATGGGTCAAAATTCCCAATTAGCTCATGGGAAGTCTGCTCACGTGCATTTCTCTATTGCCATGTGTTGGTCACCCACTGGGAACTTCTGGGGAGCCATGACCCTATGTGCAGGAAAAACTGTCCCTATGGTGGACAAAGGCTATGCATCCCAAGGGTATGAGGCTTGGTGGGGATCCTGAGGCCACCTGTTCCTGAGAGACCCTGGGCTCCTCTGATGGTGACTTTGGCTCAATGGTGGCATTGAGGACCTTTCTTTAGAGCTGCACTGCAGTCTACCTGACACTTTTCCTCCTTTCTCCTTCACTGGGAGTCAGAGCTGCCTCCTGGTCTTTCCCAGCCTCTCCTAGCTCCTGACTTAGAGATTTTCCCCTTAATAAATTTCTTGTATGTCTAATCCTGTCTGGCATCTGCTTTTCAAAGGTCCAAGGCTAACACAGTAACCCATCATGCTATGGCTCTCTGCTGGGCCATACTTGTAGCTTGGTGCTATGGGCACAGCCTAGAAATCCTGGACCAGTCTCTCTCTATATATATTTAATTTTATATCTGATACTGTATTTTTTCCATGGGCTATAGTATTAGGGGAAGCACAGACCAAGCCATAGCTCTCTTTAGTATCTTGTACTTAAGTTGCCTACAGGAGATTTTGCTGTAGCATTGGGTTAAGTAAAGAAACTACAGTGTAAGAGGTGAGAATTTTAAATTATACTAACAATATGGTGTTTCTATTGTCCAAGAGAAATGCTGAAAAATGTTGAACTCCATACAGAAGGTTGGATTATGGATACAATCTGGTTCCCAGACTGTGGACCTATCTCCAGGGCTCATTTCCCCTTCTTCAAACCTGAACACATTCTCATTGGGTGGTTGGGAAATCTGGGCTTCTACCTCCAGGGATGGAGCTTATCCAAGGTGTCCTCAACCCCTCAGTGTATGTCTAAATCATAACTCTTAGCAGCACATTCTGCAAAGTGTAAACTATTCACTCCAGAACAGCCCCCAGGAAGGAGTGGGGAGCTTTTGTACTGTCAGGTAGGGAGGAGGGCTGGGACATTTCTTCTAGAGCCTGCATCCACATCTCCCTGTCAGTGACAAGTGTCAGTCAACTTCCCCATGCTTCCTAATTAGCAACAAGAACTTCTGCCCAAGGCCATAAAGAGACCTAAAGTATGCAGGAGTTGCTGATGTTCTCTCTAAATAAAGGAAAGAAACATGAAGGCTTGGGATCAGCTTGGACTGAACAACACCCAGGGGTCAATGTGTGAGCATGGTGCATGTGTGTCTCCTCTCCAGGTGCATAAGCAATAACTTCACTGTATATAACCTGGAGACGCACAAGAACGAGATTTTCAGTAGATGTTCCAGGTGTAAAGGCAGCACTTTAGAATGTCTGGGGGTGGGAGCAGCAGGGTTGTGAAGGTTTGTGGGGAAACCAGGGTTGTAGCCCAAGACAAAGGCACCCTGTGCTCTTGCTTGGGTACTTACACAGCTGGGCTGTTGGACCTCCTACCCACATGCTCACTGAACTTTGCAATTCCCCAACGATGGCATGCATCACATTATTCTTGTTTATATTTCACATTAGATATTTATTTTTCTGGAAGGCACAGGGACCTACTTCCTGGTTTCCCTGGTGTATCAGAGATGCTCATGGTGCATTTGTTGACTGAACGAAGAGACTCACCATTCTACTATGAGAAGGGTAGTGTAATTCTAGGAGCTTCAAGTGCAAATTCAGTACATCCTAGGCATTAGAGAAATTCCTGGGTAGGAGAGAGGACAACAGAAATGCTGTTGGAAATGCCCCGAAGACTTCAGAAGTTTATACAACTGGTAACATTCTATAGAAGTCTGATTCCTTTCTTTGCTGTAATTTTTTGACTTGGCTTGTTGGAGGGTTTATTATTGACAGTCAGTAGGGAATGGGGGGTTGGTTACTTGCAGAAAATGTACCTTAGAAATTAACATCACAATGCAAGAAACACCTGTGTTGAAGAGTCACAACTTTGTCAGTATCCCTAGATGTGCAAGAAAATGTAGTTTTAATTGAGTTGATCTTTCTCCAAAGCCTCTGCTTTACTGGGTAACAGAGGGGGAAACCCTACATTTAAAGTCGACTAGAAACTTGATGTTTGGGCAGTACTTTCTTTAGCTTCTTTAAGTAAAATGTTCACTTGTTCAGATGTCTTTTCTTCCCCCATGCACCTCACCGAGTGGCGTCTGGGTTTGTGTGGCTCAGTATCAGCTGAGGAAAGTGGTCTTCCATCTTTTCTGATGGTGGGTGGGATGTGGACTCCCTTGCTTGCCTCTCCCCCATGGCACCACAGCAGTGCTTTGGACCCCCTGAGGGTCTGGTTGTGGTTCTGGGTCCGGTGGTGCAACCTTCCGCCTGGGCTACGTTGTCCTGATGTCGACCTCACTGGCTGACTCCCCAGGTGGAGGTGGGGGTTTGGCAGCAGGTCTTGTGGGAATCTCTGGGGCCTGCCCAAACTCCACAAGGCCCATGGAACAATCTGGGGAAGCTACACCCCAGTCTCCTTTACCCAGCGACTGGCCGCTGTGTTGACTTTGATATGAAGCCTCTGTTTGTGGGTGCATGTCCCACTAGAGGGGAGGAGGACTCACAGATCCCACCCTGACCTCTTGTGCCTCTCTTTCCCTTCTCCCTGTGATCCCTCCAGCAGGAAAAACTGGATCTCTCATTCTCCACTTGTCTTACATCATCTTCCCCTAATCATCTCTAGTACCAGGCCTGGAGCTAAGTGGTCATGGTGGATAAGTTAAAGAGACAGACTGACGTGGGACCCTGCACTGGGAAACATCTCAGAAACACTGTATGTCACCCCTTATACACTTTCTCTGATAAACAACTTTGCTGCATTTGATTTTGCAGCAAAATCAAGGTACCTTATGTAAAAATAAAGTGAACCCCTTAAATACTGTGTCCTGTGCTAATGCAAATCTGGATATCACTGATTGGTGACCGATCCCTGTCCTCTGCAGCAGTGGCCCCAGGTCACGTTTTTAACCTTACAACAACATGCCCCTGTGTTTTATTCTAGAACTATTTGTTCATTCTTACAGCATTAGGGCAGAGTTTTCGACCTTGCTAGTGGAGAAGGGGCAGTTTCCTTCTTAGAATCTTTCTGGTAGCAACTGTTCTCTTCCCATTCAAGTGTTCAGAGCCTCCTGTGCAGTGGTGCCCTGCCTGGGTTCAGTGCCACACACAGTGAATTGGACCAGCGCACTCCCTGACCATCAGCCTCACAGTGATCAATCAGTGTGCTGAATGGCCCTTGATAGAACCATGAAATAAACCGGGCGTGGTGGCGCACGCTTGTAATCCCAGTACTTTGGGAGGCGGAGACCGGAGGATCCGGGTTTGCAGCCAGCCTCAGCTCTCTGTCTCTCTGTCTCTGTCTCTCTCTCTCTCTCCTTAGTGAGGCCCTCCGCAACTTCGTGAGACCCGGTTTCAAAATAAAGTATAAAAAATAGGGCCGGGGGCGTAGCGTGGAG
>PVJS01048140.1:0-15165 GCA_004027185.1 Glis glis
TAATATATGCATACCCATATTCATAGCAGCACAATTCACAGTAGCCAAATCATGGAACCAACCTAGGTGTCCATCAACAGATGAGTGGATTACAAAACTGTGGGAAATACACACAATGGAATTCTACTCAGCAATAAAGAAGAACAAAATAACATCATTTGCAAAAAAGTGGAAGGATCTGGAGAACATTATGTTAAGCGAGATCAGTCAATCACAAAAAAAGAAGGGACATATGTTTTCATTAATATGTGCAACCTAGGGAGTAGTGGGGACACACAAGGGACTCTGGTTGATAATGGAGAACCCTCAGCGGAACAAGGGAAGTGGTACAAGGGAAGGGGGAGGGCAAGAAAGAAGTGAATTAGTGGAATTACTATCAAGAAGTGAATTAGTGGAATTACTATCATAAACAATATGTACATGTGAAAATATACCAGCATCATTCTTGGTACTTCATACGGGTGGGGGGATGCAGGAGGGACACTAAGGGCTGTGTGCATGTATGTTAATATCAAATAGATATTCATTGTGATGTAAGACTCCAATGCACCAATAAAAGCAAATTAAAAAAAATAAAAATAAATAAAAAGAAGAGAGTGCCCTGGGACAAAAGCATCTGTGGAATAAGCCCTAGTCGTGCAGTCACAAGCATTATGCAATGATGGGCCTTGGGGAAGTCATCTAGCTGCTATGAGCCTTAGCTTCTTCATCAGTAACTTCAGAAAAATAAGGCATAACTTTTTTTCTCCTAAAGGCCCAGAATGAGAAATAAAAATACGGTTGAATAAAATGTTGTGGACAGCAGGTTGTGTCCTGCTCTGTTATTCCATGTTGTATAAAACAGCAGTTCTCAGGCTGTGCCTAAACCTGGTCTACTCCATTTTATAAAGCAGTAGTTTGCCATGAGTAGCTCTATTTTTCCTATAAGTGCCAAGGTAGAATGACTCTATACTTCGTTTGTACAAGTAAACAGCCTCCAGCTGCCCAGCACAACCACGAGGCACAAACTGATCAATGAATTAATTGTGCTAATAAAGAATGACCACCTATGAAATTACTGAACTAAGTCAGAAGCACATGGATGCATGGACATATCAAACCCATATTAGAGAAACCAAGCCCATGAGCTTATCACACACACAACAGCGTGCAGAGTGAAGCAGTCCCCTCACCCAAAACATATAAAAGAAGCATACCTACGACAGTGGTCAGACCGTCCAATGAGTGTCACGAGGTCCACAGGCAACCATCTCCTGACTCTGTCCTGGGGCTTCAGTTGAGCTCCATCTCCCTGCTTGATGCAGCTCACTTTCAATCTGCCTGCCTTCGGATTCTGGCCTTGAATAAATCCTGTGCCCTGATAGCTCTGTGTGCCCTGACCATCTGCAGTGACACTTTTACATTTGTATCTGCTCTCTGCCTTTATGCTCAGTGCAGCCTCCTGAAACTCTATGGCTGTCTTAACCATTTCTGAGCCTGTGATTATATATATATATATATATATATATATATATATATATATATATATAAAATCAGAATAATGTGATGAAAAATGCCCACCCAGAGTCAAAACACTAAATTTCAGAATGCTATTGTTTGATGCTATTGCTTGACTGTGCAGTGTCTGACTAGTAATTGTTTTGGTCATTGTCTCCATTGAGACTAGTGAGACTACTACCCAGTCAGTTCAGAGGAAGGAGAATAGCTTCCCACAATCATAAGGTACAAACTGATCAGTGAATTAATTGTGCTAATAAAGAATGACCACCTGTAAACTTATTGAATTAAATAGTAGTATATACTACTACTATATACGCTACTAGTAATATCATTGCGTAAGGTGTAATGTATGACTTGAGTGTTATAGTTATTAATAATTAAGATTGGAATAAAAAATTGTGATTGCCTGTTCTTGGCTATCAAGTGATCCATGAGTACTTGGTGAATTACAACTGATGAAAGTGATGTAGCTTGTGAATTTATTGTTATTCAATAAATTCTAACACTGTGGAAAGACACAAACGTGTCCAGTCTATGTTAATGGCATAGCTCACTCATGTCAAATGTACATTATTATTTTTATGTATTTTATGTTTATTTGAAATGGTAAAATTTTACAAGACAGCACATAGAAATGAAACCAACTGTCTGAGGTGTGCTTATCTTAATGGGACCATTGAATCTATCCAGATAGAAAGAACGTCCTAACATTGATTAGTTTAGCTAGACTCCTTGGTTTTAATTTTGATGGGTAGTTTAACAGAGGCAACTGAAAAAGAGTTCATTCTGGGGTATTCCACCACCTTCTTGAGTCTAGATAGGCAACTACGAGAAATGCCCATGCTATTTTAGTGGACTTCACTATTTTGCTTGTTGCCAACTTTATGTAAGCAATGATTTCCCACTTATGTTACTGAGAGAAAACTAATCTTTGAAGATAGGGACTCTACTTATATGTATTACTGTGTCTTAGCTTCATGTGTAAGATTGGGCCAATAATATATGTCCTTCTTATCTTAAGGGGAAGTAGTGAGGTCATATACTAAAGATGTCTTGAAAATCGGAAAGCAGTAATTCCATGGGAATTGTTTCTCTTTTAGCTTAGTACAATGCTAGGCAACTATACAACATGCAGTAAGTGATTGCTGAATGACTCAAATGATTCAAATTTCAAAGATAACTTCTCAACTAGATCAGAACACCCATTGTTGATTCTCCACAAATGAACAAAGCTGGCTGGCTCATTCTCCACAAGATTTAAAGAAGAGCCTCAGCTCTCTCCTGAGTACAGATTATATAGGCCAATTGACATTTTAGCCTCAATAGATAATAGCATAGTTGATCAATTGTGAGATGAGTCTTTGGCGTGGGGGCTCTCCTGTGCATTGTAGGATGTTTGGCAGCATCTTTGATCTCTACACACTTAATGCTAGTAGCAACACCCTCTGCCAAGTTGTGAAACTGAAAATGTATATAGACATTGCTAAATCTCTGCTGGGTGACAAGAGCATTCTTGGTTGAGAAACACTGGGAATATAGGTGGGAATACTAGAGTAATATTAGGTACCACAGTCTGTGTTAGGCACAGTCTAGTGGCTTTCAACCCATGAATTGCTAACTATAATATGAGGTAATATAATAAATGCTGCTATAACAGAAGCAAGAACACATTGCTATGAGAACAGAGATGAACTCTGTCTTGAGAAGTGGTGGTTGTGAAAGGATTCTCTGGGAAACTGGAGAAAGATTCTGCAAGGGATCATTTGCTCATTTTCCCAGCTGTGTACACTTCATAAACTATCCACTACTTGCTTATGTTATTCTAAAATATTAAGTGCTCATTGTCTCCTTTGTTATCCAGCTAGTGCTTTTAAAGATGGGGTGAGCGTTCTGTCTTTCAGAAGCATTGGGAAGGTTGTTTGGACGCCAGTGTAGTTGGTGTGCCACAAGCTACAGCAATGACTACAACAGACACAGTCTCTATCCTCCAGAACTTACAGTCTGTGGTGCAAAACTCTAGTGTTGTCCTTAACTCCATGTACATCATTCGGTAAGTAACGCTATCTCTCTATACCTCAGTTTCCCCAGGTATGAAATTAGGAGGTCATGTGTCAGCATCTGATCTATTATTTTTCTGTAGTTTTTCTAATAATCCCCACAGTCCTTAAATCTTTATGTTCTCTCTCACACACAAAAACTGAATTGCTACTTGGTTTAAGGAAATAGATCAGATGCAAAACTCACCCTGTCATAGGTATAGGTTCCTGAGAAGGGGTACCACCTTCTTGGGGAAGACAACTTTGCCAGACTGGAATGTATCCATTAGAAAGTAAGGGGGCTTAGAGGAAATGAGAAATAAGGATTATCAGGTTCTAAAAATACCCATAGAAGTGCTGAGGTTCACATCGGAGAGCATTATATCAGTCTTATGAAATTCCTTCCTGCATAAGATGTGTAACTGAAAGTTCTTTGTCTCACAGATATAAATCAAAGATATTAATCTCAGATGATTTTTATCTAGCCTATTTTTCTACCCAGCATGAAACTCAATTGTTTCTTTCTTTGGAGAGAATTTAATTACCACTAATAATAATACAAGTAATCCACAATGATGATAAACCATAGTTATAATTCTTAACCTGGATATGGAGTATCTCATTTGTTCCTCCCAACAACAATATGGTAAGGGTTAGGCAGAGATCATTATTCCCATTTTATAGATAGGAAACTGAAGTTCAAGGGGGTTGTCACTGGAATACTCACAGTCAAGATGTTGCAAAGACATAAGTACACTCTGATTATTTCCACAATCCTAAAAAATAAATAAAATGACTCAGAACTAAGGGAAAGCTATACAGTAAGAGAATATAAGTACAATGCATATGCTAACAAAAGATTCCTATTCAAAATGTATGAATAACTGCTATAAGTCAGTAGGTAAATGACAGACAATTCTGTAGCAAAATATGGGCAAAAAGCCAGAGTAAGAATTTCATAAAAGTATATACAAATCACCAATAAATATACAAAAAGTCATTCAACTGCATTATAATCAGGGAAATGAAAATTAAAGGCACATGCAGTATCACTATAGGTTAACCAGGGTGGTTCAAATGAAACGGACAGAACATGTTGAAAGTAAGTGAACACTTAAACACTGCTTGTGGGTGGACGTTGAGGCAACCACTTGGGAAAACTATTTGGAACTACAGATGTTCCTTGACTTATGATGGGCTCTATTCTGATCATCCTATCGTAAGCTGAAGTTATCTTGTTGAAAATGCATTTAATGCATCTAGCCTATTGAATATCATAGCTCAGTCTAGCCTACCTTAAACATACTTATAACACTTAGCCTATAATTAGGCAAAATTATTCAATGGAAAGTTTATTTTATAATAAAGTACCGAAGACTTCATATAATCTATTGAATACCTGTAATTAAAAATACTTGCAACACAGTCCACTGTAGACTATGGGTTATTTACCTTGTGGTTGCATGGTGGCATGGGGGCTATACTACCCAGCACTGCAGAAGAGTGCTATACCACACATATTACTAGCCAAGGAAAAGATCAAATTTCAAAAACTGAAGTATAGTTTCTACTGACTGCATATCACTTTCACACTAATGTAAGCAAAAATATCCTAAGTCAAACCATCTTAAGTTGGTGGCCATCTAATGTGACTAAAGTTGACCATTTTCACATCCTATGGTCCAGTATTCCAGTTCTAGGTACCCAAGAGAAAAATATATATATATATATATATAGAGAGAGAGAGAGAGAGTGCTGAAAAATGTCATGTATGAGAATGTTCACAGAAGCACCATTCATCACAGTTCTAAACTGGAATAATCTAAATATTTATTCACAGAGGATAGATAAACATGAGATTTTGTGTCATAAAATAAATTATGAGATTTAATACAATGAAATATTATACAACAATGAGAATGAGCAGTGAAACTATGGTTAAGAACATTAATTTATCTTATAAACATGGAATCTAAAGAAAGAGGCCCTAAGTGTAAGAATATATTATAGTCTTTGTAGCATAGTTCTATTAAAATAAAATTTAGAAATAGTTAAAAGTAATTCAGTGTTTCAAATCAGAATGGTATTACTTTTGGTGCTTGGGGATCAGAAGAGTGTACAAAGGATTTGGGGATGCTGACAATGTTCAATTTCAGGATATGAATTTTGGGTACATAGGTTTGTTCAGTTTGTGAGAATTCATTTACCAATACACATGTGATTTGCATGCATTTCTGTGTGGATATTATTCCTCAATAAAAATTTATAAAATCCAACAAACAGAGAACTGTAGCTATTAAGACACAGTTAATAACTCTTTGGGCCAAAAAGAGGATGGCTTCATGAAATATGACCGACAAGTTTTGGGGCACTTGCTTAAGACGGTATAGATAAGAAAATGAAGAAGTATAGAAAGAAGACATATTGATATGTAACTAGACCACTTGCCACCTGCTCAGATAAAGAACATGATGTGGGCTCAGTAAATTGCTGAAGGTCCAACAGTTTGAGGGTGGTTGAACTGGAATTCTAATTAGTCCTTTTATTCCAAAGCTCATGCTCCTTCAACTGTATCATCCCAGCAGGCAATATTTCACTTTAATCCCGAAACAGTGAAGACTAAGAAAAAGGAGGTGGAAGGGTAGATGTCACCAAAAAGACAATTTTAAATGTTGCCTTAAAGTCTGCCTTTCACCATGAACTCTGTGAGGACATAGTTTGTGTCTATCTTGCTAGCAACTTTTAAACCAAGGATAGTTCTTTAGTTGAATGAATGAGTGAATGAATGAATGAAAAGACAGGAAAAAGAAAACAGACTTAGGTGGGCTGCCATACTCCATCAAACTAGAAGACTCTTTTATAGTGCTTGGTTATTTGTAAGTTAATAAACAAATAGAAAAGTTTCATATATACATGAAAAAGGTATACATATATAATTATGTGTTAGAATGAGGAACATATTGCTATGAGAACAGAGATTGCTGAACATTTTTATGATACATATAAAATTGTGTGTGTGTGCATGTGCGTGCGTGGGTGTGTGTATGTGTGTGTGTGTGTGTGTGTGTGTGCCTCCCTCTGCCCCCCACATGTACAACACCCTTGTCTTCCAACCTCAAGGGTCTCAATAGTCTGATTACAGCTTATACTGCAGGCTGCACAGAAGCACTGCTGATTCCAGACCTGGCATGACTCCTGTTTAAACAGACTTCCCAGAAATCTTGGGCAGCTTGCCACAGTAAGGAAACAATTTACGTCAGATTTTGAGCAGGGGAATCCATCAGGGGTGGGGAGGAAAGCGGAGGCGAGTCGTTATAGGTGGTAAGAGTGAGGCTTTTCATGGAACCTACAGCTGATCATTCTTTCCCTGATCCAGTAGAGGGACAAAGTGGGTTTTCTTCTTCTTTGGCTTACCATTGCCTCAACCGCTCTGTTCTGAAAGCCAGGGGCCGCCTGAGCATTTCCCTGGGGACACTGAATGAGTCTAGCTATGATGCTGAACATTTTGCTAGCTCTCTGGATGGTTTCCCATTGTTAAAGAATTTCTTTTTATTAATTATGGATGTCCTTGAATGTTCCCTTCAGTTCAAAGACTTGAGATTGAAATGACCTCAGAAATGACTTAGTCAAGCTTTTCCCCATTGGAGGAATTATTTGCATAACAACAACAACAACAACAACAACAACAACAATCTCTATTCAATAAATATTTACTTAGGATGGCAGATAGTGTTAGTGTTCTACCTGGTGTTCCTTCCTTTTTCCATGCTAGCAACACTCTCGTAGGATTTTTAAAAGGGCAGCATTAGGTCCATACCCAAGTGATAAATTTTCATTGGTGTAATTCTATCACGACAATCTTATTTTCACTTTCTCAGCATTATTGGAAGTCTTGGTGTTCCTTGCTCTGGCCAAAGAGATCTTCCTTAGAAAAGTAAGTTTTCCTGTAGAATTCTTAAAGAGGTTTTGTTTTTACTGATGAAAAGAGACAACACTCTCCAATGTCACTTCTCATTCTTGCCTTGATAGCTGGCATCTTGCAACCATGAAGAAAATGGCAAGAAAGCTATAGACATCATGGTTTATTGAACCAACACAACCGTTTACATCTAGACATTGTTATATAAAGGAAACATAAGAAGTCACTATGGTTAGTCTTTCTCTTTGCTATAATAGAACTATAAATTTAAGATATGCCATCTTCCAGGTGCTGTGTTAAGGAAGGGGTTGAATCTGGAATGTTCTCCAAAGGCTCACGCCTGGTCCCCAATGCAGCAATGTTTAGAGGTGGCACTTTAGGGAAGTGATTGGATCAGGAGGGCTCTGACTTCATCAATTAGTCCACTGATGGGTTCACAATTAAATGGACTATTGGGAGGTGGTGGAAACGGGGACGTGGGGCCTAGTTGGGGGAGGTAGGTTACTGGGGGCATGGCCTGTTAGGGTATATCTCAGTTCTAGCCCCTTCCTTGCTCTTTCTCTGCTTCCCTGCTGCCATGAAGTGAGCAGATTTGCTCTGCCACGCCCTACCACTATGATGTCCTGCCTCACCACAGGCCCAGAAACAATGGAGGCAGCTGACCATGGACTGAACCACAGAAACCATGAGCCAAAAATAAACCTTTTCTCTCTTAAGTTGATTTCCTCGGGTATTTTGACACAGCAATGAAAAGCCGACTACACAGAAGGGCTGTGGGAGACAAAGAGCAAATTATCTCTTCAAGAGGACTTGTTGCTGACCAGTGGGAACTGAAATTGGCAGACAGCCATCATTTCCTTCAGGATCTGCCTCAGCTGTAGGAAGCCACCTAACCTGAGGTCTCAGCCTTCCTCTTGTGACTACATGAAGTAGGAGCACAAAGACCCAGTTATTTTGGACCAATGTGGAACACTCTAACAGGCAATACTTACACGAGAACTCCTCACCAGGTTGCCTGAAATTTTGCTTGGCTGGCACTGCATTAGTGGCAAAGAAAAACACTACTAATGAGCAAAGCTGTAGGTGTTGCTGCTGGAGGGAGAGGAAGGAGGAGGAGGCTGAGGTAAGGGCGCCACAGAGAGAGAGATGGGAGTGAAAGAGAAATGCTAATCCATGAGTATAGTTGGGGACTTTGACACTCTTCTATCAGAAATGGACAGCTCCAGCAGGTAGAAAATCAGTAAGGACATCGTTGAACTGAACAGCACCATCAATCAACTGCATATAATTGACATCCATGCACTACTTCATCCAACAACAGCAGTTCACATGGAACATT
Organism: Glis glis; assembly: GCA_004027185.1. Lineage (NCBI taxonomy): Eukaryota > Metazoa > Chordata > Mammalia > Rodentia > Gliridae > Glis > Glis glis. The sequence continues at coordinate 8,795 of PVJS01048140.1, forward strand.
CACCAAGATAGACCATGTTCTGGCCATAAAATATATTTTAACAAGTTTAAAGTAATTAAATCACACAATGTCTGCTTTCAGACTTTTGAATTAAACTAGAGAGCAACAGATAACAGGAAAACTCCTCCAAATTTGAAGATCAAACCATACACTTCTAATAATACATGGGTCAAAGAATAAATGTCAAAAGAAGCTAAAATTTTTTTGAAGTAAATTAAAATGATAAGACAACTTACCAAAGTTTGTAGAATGTGGTAGGGTACACAAATTGTGAGATGTTAAGAAGGAAACTTATAGCACTGAAAATAAGAAAGCTCTAAACTCAATCATTGAAGGTTTTGCCTTAGAAAACCCAGAAAAAGATGAGTAAATTAAGTTCAATGTAAGGACAAGTAAAAAAAATAATAATTGGAACAGAAATAGATGAAATTAAAAAAAGGAAAATCAGTAGAGAATATCAGTGAAACCAAAACCTAATTCTTTGATAATGTCAATAAAATACATATTCTTCTAGCCAGTTTAACTAAGTAAGAGTACACAAATGACTAATATCAGAAATTGAGGAGAGCACATTATCACATATCCTATGGACACAAAAAGCATAATAAAGGAGTACTATTACGCCTATACTTGAAAATTTTATAACCTAGATAAAAGGACTGATTGAAAGACACAAAACTAAAGCACACATACACACACACACACAATCTTTTTTTTATATATTCATTTATTGGTGCATTGTAATTATACATTTGATAAGTGTCAGGGTAGCAGAATCATATACATGCACACATTGCTCATTCAGCCCTCCCTCAAATCCCACCCCACTCCCTCCCCTTCCCTCCCCTCATGCTTTGCATAGTGATTGAGTCTTATGAGTTTGTACTTATAAGACTCAATCACTTATATACATCATGTGCTCTAGTGTGTTTCCCTCCACCCCCCCGACTTCCCCAGTTAGGTCATCTTCTTTGTTCATCTAAAGTTTTCTTCTTCTTTGTCTGATGAAAAGTCAGATGTTCTCCCTAATATGTGGAAGCTAGATAGAATGGGACTTAGAAGGGATTCCAGACAAACAATCTTAATAAGCCTATATTTATTAAGTAAATCAAATAACTAATAATCTTCCAAAACAAAAAGCTCCAGGCCCAGATGCATTCACTGGTGAATTTCAGCAAACACTAAAGGAAGAAGTGATACCTATTTTCTACAATCTCTTTTAGAGGGCAGAAGCAGAGGAAATACTTCATAACTCACCCTACGAGACCAGCATTACCCTAACTCCAAAATCAGAAAAGACATTGTATGAAAAGAAAACTATCACAGAGCTCTCTTGTGACCAACTCAAGATGCATAAACAAGGAAAAACTTGAAAGACAGTGTGATAGTTAATCTAATTTGTCAACTTGACTGGATCATGACACACCCAAGATCATGTGACTTTGGGTGTGTAACAGCAGATTAAATAGAAAGTCCTGCCCTAAATGTAGGCAGCAGGGTTCTGATAGGTGCAGGACTTAGATAAAAGAAGGAGAAAGCCGCGTAGAGGGATGCTTGACTCTTTCCGAAGAAAACCCATCTGCTCTCATCTGAGATCGTCGGCCTCCAACTTCGCCGTTTCTCTGAAGAGCTTCTTGATCTTCTGCTCTCGTCTGAGATCATCGGCCTCCAGCCCTTCGAACTGAAACTTCACCATCGTTTCTCCGAAGAGCTCTTAGACCGCTCGACCAGCTACTGGTTCCTCTGACTCTCCACATGCAGTCGGAACTTGGGACTACATTGTAAGCTGATCTGATAAATCCCTTTTTCCATATACTCATTCTGTGAATTCTGTTAGTCTAGTGAACCCTGACCAATACAGACAGGCATAAAGGTTGGTACTGGATACACACAAGGTTTGAAGAGTTTAGGTCTTGTGGGGTTTTGTAACAGTTTGTTTTACTGTTGGTGTCTGTAGTAGGTGGTTGGTTCTATTTTAGGTGCAAAACCATTTTATAATTACTTGCTGTTTCTTAGGCCTTAGTAAGTGTAAGTTTTAAGGTACGATATTAATTCAATCCGGTACAGCTCTAGTGGGCTCCTCAAAGCAAGCACATGGAAGTTTTAGGCACTGGTGGTTATAAGACTTCCCTTCAGAAACAAGAAAACTTGAACTGGAAAAATGCAGGAACAGCTAAATCATACCTGGGTAACAAGAAGATGATTCTATCCTTTATGTTTTAAATACTAGGTCTTAGTAAGTACCACCAGAGAATTTGCTCAAAATTCTGATACTTTTTTTACATTCTAGATCTAGTTCTAATAATTTTTCCTCGTAATTTCTATAGGAAGGAGCTGTAGAAGGGAGAATTTTAAGTTCATTTTGATTTTAATGTGGGCCAGAGACTCACACTGAGTAAGTATATATTAAGATACCATGCTAGAATTTCTTGCAGAAGAGTGTTATGAATTTTCTTTTTTCATAATTGTCTCATTGACTCTGCCTTAGAATGTGTTGTACCAGAAACTGGGAAAACCATAAGAAATAATATCAAGGCCTCCTCTCCCCACTGTCTCTTACCACTTAATTACCATGTAAAGCTCATTTTTTAAGTCACCTCCTCTAAGAAGCTTTCTTTGATTGCCTCTAGGACAGGAAATGCTTTCTTTCAATTTCATCAATATTGAATGCTAATTTTAATCAGTTAATTTGTTTTAACACAAGTGAAGTGCTGGTATTCCTATGTTGATAAGTTCTTTTCTTGATTTTTGGTCTTTGTTTCAACAACCCTATTTACTCTCATTTTCAGGTAAATATAAATTTCTCTAACCAAAGATAAATCCATGTAGGGTTATTGATTTATTTGAGTAGATAAGTGTCTATGCCATTGTGTGAAATAGCATTTTGTCTCATCCAACAACATCAGTTTTGCCACCTTCTTTGCGCAAAGCTCCCTGCCACTTGCTCTGAGCATATCAAAATGTCCAAGACACCATTCTTGCCCTCAAGATACTTATAATCTTGTGGAGGAGAGAGATAAGTTTGCAACTAATGACACAGGCTAGCTGAATGAAGCATCTGATGTCCCAGAGCTAACCAACACATAACTAACTCTTGTTGCTTCAATGGCCTTCCTGAACCTTTCTGTGAATGTCTCTTTTTTTCCAACAAAGTTATGAACTCATAGCCTGTGGGATTGATGCGTTCTGTATCTTTACACTTTCACTTGCAATAATGGCTTATGAGAAGAATACAATAATGAATGTTTATTAATTCAGTGATTGAAATAAAAATTGTCAATCTTTTGGCAGGATAGAATGAAAAAATTTTGTTTTTGGTAGCATTGTGGTGTTGGTGTAAATAACATGATTTTTTTTTTCCAGTTAACTCGTTTCAACCCAACCCCAATGATTATTTTATTGAATGTGTCTATCAAGCTCTGGATTCAAGATGCATATTGCTAATAAATTTCAAGTGATATAAGATGGTCACATATGCATGTAATCCCAGTACTTGGGAAGCAGAGAGAGGAGGATCACAGGTTCAAAGCTAGCTCATAGTAACTTGACAAGGTCCTGTCTCAAAATAAAAACTAAAAGGGTTGGGGGTTTAGCTCAGAGGTAGAGTACTTCTGGGTTCAATTCCCAGTAAAGCGCAGATGTGTACACACATGCACATACACAAATTCAAGTGAGATAGATTTGTGACATTTTATTGACTGTATTAGTGTTCTGCAAGTATTATTATTTTGAACAATGAGCATGGGAACGTTAGGGAGATTTGAATAAGAGCTGAATTTGCTGCTACTTTTTGATGAGTGCCTTAGTAAGATCCTCTCTGAAGCTTGTTTGGTACATCTAGAAAATGAGTACACAATGTACGATTTCACTGCATTATTATGAGAATTCTTGTGAGAAAATCACCTAGAACATAGTAGGGATTATATGTAATAGGAACAAATGTAGTCTATAAACAACTTCATTTGATTTTATAGAAAATATTAACCCTTGGGGGTAGCTAAAAGGCTCTTTCCATTGTAACAAGTACCAAAATAAGTGTGACTTTATGCAAATGGTTTCCCGTCAGTAAACTGATTAGATACTACAATTAAAGCAAACAGAGAGGGCCGCCTTTCTGGGAGAACATGAGATGGTTTTCCTGGGATGTTTTATGTTCAAGGTGATGGCAGCTCAGAGAGGTGCAGAGTGCAGGTGAATGAGATGGCCTTGGAAGTCCCTTCTACTTGAGATTTTATGAGTTTAAAAATTCAGAAATTCCTCACTCATTCAACAAACAAACATTTGGTGTCTTAGGTACTATTCACAAAAATCCATACCTAACCTTGTAGAAATTTTTTTATAATGGAGGTGATAGATAAAAATAAATCAATGTTTAGTATACCAGATGCTGATATGTATGGATAGAAACCTAGCATTTCAGTTGGAGCTATGTTTTAAACTTAATTTAGAACAGTGCCCAATTTCAAACCTCAATGGCAAGAAGGCAGAGAGTTTCAAATTCAAGGACCTCTGTATCCCAGATGCTTCCTTGCTCCACAGCATTTAATATCATCTGATGCAGATGGATCCCTGGTCAGTTGAGTGAACTAATTAATAGTTGATAAGTTTCATCAGGGACCAGACGATTTCTATCACTGGAGTTCAGTATCCTTCATCTAAGTGTCCAGGTGATACTGTAAATTTTTCCCCTTTGATTAATCAGGAAGACTAAATCAAGGAGGAGGGTTAAACAAGGTCATAGAGATGGAAAAATAGCCACAATCTGCATTCTAGAGCACATGATCATATCTATTTATACATACCTTTAGGGACATAGGGGGAAAGTCTTCCTTTAAGCAAGGATAAGATTTTTAGAGCTCTAAAATAATAAACTGAACCATTCAAACCTCTAAGAAGAGATCAGCAAGAAGTATCTGCTATTGAATAATATTAGTTTATGTCTTTTTATAAGAAAATCTTAACACAACTTAGAATAGCAATTTCAATACATTTTGACCTATTTCAAAGAGATTAGACTACGTTTAAATAAAGACACAAGAAGTATTTTTAGGTTCAATCTCTTACATAAATGATTTCTAAAGTGATTTTTGCATCTATTATTTAACAGATTTATTCATGCATGAACAGACCTAAGAGTTAAGCAAAACCAGTCTTAGGATTTCAGGTTTCAGTAGGAGAACCTAGGTATTGTTGTCCCAAGTTTTTACATATATTTAAACCCTGGCTATTGAGCGGTCTCTTTAGCTTTAATGGGCATATAAGAGAAAGACACGTAGGTTGCAGTGTGACATCCATTCACTCATTTCTGCAAACACAAACATGCCAGTCACTGGCATGGGGGCTGAGTCTCACAGTCCAGGACAGGAATGAAGACAGATTCAGCAATAGCTATAATAAAAGATGGAATGGGTAGAGGCACCATTAGAAAGTTATGGAGTGTTATGGGAGTGCATAGGAGGAATATAGCACATTAATTTTCATGTCACAGAATCCCAGTGGGCTTTGTGGGCAACTATACTCAGCTCAGCTGGTGTGGGGGGCAGGGTGGGGATGAGCAGAATCACCGTCATCTATTACTTCAGACAATGGGCCCAGAAATTCCCAAAGGTTGACCTTGTCAGAGGCTGAGGGCAAATGTCTCTTATTTTAATGATGTGTCTATGGAGTCAGGCTCCAGTGCAGAGACCCATCTTGGGGTGCAGGACTTGGTGCCAGGGAAGTCCCAGGCAAACTGAATGAGTTGGTCATTCTCCTGGGAAAGGTGAGACACTGGGTGAGGCATCTGTGTGCACCTGAGCAGATTCTGAAGGAGCCGATGACTGGAGGCTGTCTTCCAGTCCTTGCCTTAATCTGAACATCAGGACCTTCCTCTAGTGGGGATCTGGGGGCTGGGCTTCCCCATGGCTACCACTTTCAACTTTTCCATAGATATCACACCCTTTTGTAGTTGAAGAAATTAATAAGAAATTAAATAATAAATTTCAGTGCTTTGCATGAGCATTGGAACTGGGTAAAATCAAAATATCTAGCCTGTGTATATATCCTTGCAGGCAATCCTTGCTATCTTCTTTCAGTTTCTCTATTGTAATTAGCTATGAAATTCTTCAAAGACTTGTCTTCAGGGACAGCACCAAGGAGAGATTGGGGGAGCCAGGAATATTTTTCTTTGTCAATTTTAGAGAAGAGGGATCCTGGGGAGTAAATAGAAAGCAAGAGATTTAAGGAGTGAAGGGGGTCATCTCAGACCATGGGGGTCTATTTCAGGAAGGGACTAAGCTCTGTATCTGTATTGGGAGCCTTGAGGCTATGTTTGTTGCAAGTCATTGTGGTTCCATAAGCAGTTTTCCTCCTCCTCCTCCTCCTCCTCCTCC
>PVJS01048142.1:0-15167 GCA_004027185.1 Glis glis
TGGGAGGCGGAGACCAGAGGATCCCGGTTCGCGGCCAGCCTCAGATCTCTCTCTCTCTCCCCCCGTTTCTCTCTCGCTCTACTTAGTGAGGCCCTCCGCAACTTCGTGAGACCCGGTTTCAAAATAAAGTATAAAAAAAAAAATAGGGCCGGGGGTGTAGCACGGAGGTAGAACGCCCCTGGGTTCAATCCCCGGTACCGCAAAAAAAAAAAAGAAAATTAATTTCACCTGACCTTACATTTTCAAATGTGGCTACTATAATATTTACATATATGACTTCTATTTCTTTTGGAGAACATCTGAAGTGATACTAGTATGCTCATGGTCGAGAATTGCCGTCCTGAAGGATTCAAATGGAAGGCAAGCCTGTCTCTGCCCTCAGAGTTCACGGTCTCATGGAGGGGAGAAAACTGCAAGTGAAACCGAGTCTCATGTAATTAACGTCCCATTGTGTGGTATTCATTGAAACTAGATTAAAACTTAATAGAGCTTAGGGAGCTTATGAAAGTGGAAATAGTTAAACTGGTAGAGGAACATGAGTCCCAAAGTCAAAGATAGGTGAAGATTGAACCAACACTGGGACAGGAGTTAGATGTGGGCCCACTAAACTTATGAGTGGATGCACTGCAGTTAGGACAACATTGGCTTATTTTTGAGATAGTGAGGAAAATTGTTTGACCCAAAAGAACATATATTCTTGTTAATAAAAATAGGGAAATTAAGTTGGAGAGAGAATGGCAAGTGGCCGGGGAACTTAAAGGGTGATTTCGACAACTAATGTGGAATACATCGCGTGTGCTGTGGAGTCTGGGCTGGCAGAACTGATGAAAGATTGTTAGGCTAGTTGATGGAATCACTATTTAGGGTTAGAATCAAGCGTTTGGATTTGATCAGACAAATTTAGAGGTGTGGCCATTTAGAAGCAGAGCAATGGCATAACTGTGCAGAAGGATTATTTTTTACTGGTGCATTGTAAGTGTACATGATAGATTCATAGTGATATGTTTATATATGTGCAGAAGGATTCTGTGTGTGGATGACTTCCAAATCTTTCTCTCTAACTAGCCCTATGGCTTTAATTTTTACCTATATCATGTATTCTGTATGCCAGTGATTCCCAAATCTTACTTTTCTAATTCCACTTTTTCTGTCAAGTTCAAGAACTGTGCATCTGTCTGCTAACTGGATATATAGTCTATTGAATATTTTCATGAGGATGTTAAAAGGATGCTACCTTTATCTGTTGCTCATAATTAATTTTGTCCTTGTTATACGATCTTAGCAAGAATGAAAAGTCCAATTTTTATGCTTTTTAAAGAGAGAAAATGTATTCCTTGTGTTAAAATCTCTGCCAAAAAATTACATCATACTTTTTTGGGGGGGAGGATTTCTGTAGCAATAGTTTATACCAATATGGGAAGCACAAACTGAAGGACAAAGTATTATTCAAGGTATTGTAGCACATTTCACTTCTAATTCTTTCTTTATTTTTTTGGTACTGGGTATTGAACCCAGGTTGTTCTACCTCTGAGCTACACCCCATCCCTATTTTGTTTTTTATTTTGAAATAGGGTCTCAGTAGGTTGTTGAGAGTCTCACTAAATTGCTGAGGCTGGTCTCGAATCTGTGATCCTCCTGTTTCAGCCTCCCAAGTACTGGGATTGATTATGGGCCTGTGCCACCATGCCTGGCTTCTAATTCATTTTTATGAACTAACTTCATATGAACTAACTTCAGATATATTCCACTGTATGTAAATGACTCATTGAATTGTCTGGGACACAATTTATTTATTCCCTTTCATTTCTCCTTAAAGGAAATTATATATTTGTCTTAACTCATTGCTTAATAAGTTGACATTGTCGAGTTCGTGTGTTTTTGTTTTTGTAGTGTTGGGGATTGAATCCAGAGCCTCACAGGTGCTAGGCAAGTGCTCTACCATTGAGCTACATTCACAGCCCTCTAAAAAAATTCTTTCTTCTTTTTTATTTTGTGGTACTGGAGATGGAACCCAGGGGCATTCTACTTCTGAGCTATACTCCTAGCCCTATTTTATTCTTTAATTTGAAACAGGGTCTCACTAAGTTGTGGAGGGCCTCACTAAGTAGCTGAGGCTGCCCATGAATCTGGATCTTCCCGTCTCAGCTTCAAGACAGGTCTTGCTCAGTTGCCCAGGCTAGCCTTGAACTTGTGATCCTCCTGCCTTAGCCTCCTGACTAGCTGTGATTATAGGTGTGCCTCACCACACCTAGGTCATTGCCCCCTTCTTTAAACATAAATATTAATTAAGTTTAAATCTTTGAAATAAACACTTTTTCCTGTGCTATGGATCAAACTCCAGTCCTCATGCATGCTCGGCAAGCACTCTACCACTAAGACACATCCTCCAGCCACAACAGGTTATTTTGAGAGTGTGTTATCTGTATTTTTTTTTTTGTTTTGCAGTACCAGGGATTGAACCCAGGGGCGTTCTACCTCTGAGCTACACCCCCAGCCCTATTTTTATACTTTATTTTTAAACAGGGTCTCACTAAGTTGCAGATGGCCTCACTAAGTAGCTGAGGCTGGCTGCAAACCCGGATCCTCTGGTCTCCGCCTCCCAAGTACTGGGATTACAAGCGTGCGCCACCACGCCTGGCTGTATTTTCTTTTTTTCAAAACGAATGTTGCATCTTTTATATTTCCTTTTCTTCTTAGAGATACACATGCTCTAGAGTACATTTAGATAATGCTTTATGTTTGAATAGGTTTTGCTGATGTGGGAAAATAAAGACTATGGATCAGCTCGGAGTATTGTTCGTATTATTGGGAAAATGCTTCCTTTAGAACCTTGTCGCAGACCTAGTTTTGAGGTAAGTCAGTTGCTCTGCATTGAGCCCTGTGTATAAAATAATCATCAGCACGGCTAGGGATTTAGGGTAGAATGACAAGGGAAGAAATGTTTCCTGTAAGCCCCGAACCTTTAATTTACCTGTGGAAACAGTCATTTTGATTTGTTTTTGTGGTTATTATTTCTTTAAGTAATTAAATTCAAAGATGGGCAGGTGCTAGGGACACCTGAGAAGCTTATTTTATGTTAGGTTTTATGATAGATAAGTTTAACCAGGGGAGAGAATACAGCAGCATGCTTAGACCACAGAATAACATTTTCTTCAGTAGTTTTTCTTGCTAACAGGTGCATGTGTTTCTACTGAACATCTGTTTTCCTTTTCTGTCTTTGGAATTGCTAACTTATTTAAAGCCATGGGGTATGGAGCACGTGCCTTTCCCCGACTCCCCGCAAAGCTCTGACTGTTTTCTTTTTTCCTTTAGCTGATCCCGCACTTGAATTCTGTAGAGTCTGATAATTGTGGACCTATGGTTCCATCTTTTGCTGATATTTTGTGTGTGGCAAACGATGAAGAAGCCAGTTGTCTCAGATTTCGGTAATTCATATGCTTCTTTGGGAAGTGGGGTATAGTCTGTAACCTGAATTCTTGCATGTGTTAAAATTTGTTGGTGCTTTTTTGTTCTGTCCATCTTTGTACTTTGCTGTGTCCCAGTATCTTAATATGAATGACTTGTAGTTTATCTTTTTTTTTTTTTAGCTAATTTTGCTTAATGCATGTTTAAACCTAACACCAGGTGTAGGAGAGAATGCTTATTAAAGGAGCATCAGTCATGTTCATTCTATTTTCTAAATTAGAAATATTTATATTTCTATAAAATAAATGCTGGGTTTATCTTATATAGTTAGCCAAAATTTATGTAGGGTTTACTGTGTACTAGTCAGTGGTGTTAAATATACATTCAGTCCTTCATATCCATAGGTTCTGTATGTGGGTTTTATATCCATAGGTTCTACATCTATGGATTCAGACAACTGTGAATCAAAAATATTTGACAAAAAAATCCCAGAAAGTTCCAAACAGCAAAATTTTGAATTTGCTGTGCTCCAAGCACTATGCTGAATCCACAAAAATAAAGTGATGTATAGGCTTTGTATCAGGTATTATAAGTAAGTTAGAGGTGATTTAAAGTATGCAAGAGGATGTTTGTAAGTTAAATGCAAATGCTGCGACATTTTATATAACGGACTTGAGCATCCTTGGAATTTGGTATCTACAGGGGTTTTGGAACCTATCCCACAGGGATACTGAGGGAAGACCATGTTTCAGAATTTGAATGTGTTACTTCTAGAGAGTACTAACTTACATGTTAGTATATTCAGATACAGGCTAAGCACAATGAGTGTCAATTATTTAAATATTCTGGCTGAATTTATATGTCAAACTGCTTTATCAATTTTCAGTAAGTTAGAAGATCATAAACTCACCTCTTAACATAATCCTGAATGGAAGGTCCTTCAGCACTTTGTGTAGAATTTCTGAATAAATGAACTTATACTATGTTTAAAGTTAATAGGTAAAGCAACTACAGGATATTTATTTTTGTTTTACAATCTAAAAGGTTTATTTTCATTTCCTGGCCACTTAACTGACCATCTAATGTTTTGGTTTATATATTGAGAATACAAAGCTAAAAACAGTACTGCAAAAAAAAAAAACAAAACAATTGTGTTTGTCCTTAGCAAGTTTAGATACTATCACAAGGGAAAGAGTTGCTTTGGTTTTGTGTTGTTGTTGTTGTTGTTGGTGGTGTGTGTGTGTGTGTGTGTGTGTGTGTGTGTGTGTGTGTGTGTTGTGGATCAAACCTAGGGCCATGTGGGTGCTACGCAAGTGCTCTATTACTAGGCTACACCCCCAGCCTTTGTTCTATTGTCTTTTGCTTTTCATGAGAGAGTTTATTTTCTTTTGGTTGAAAATTTCCCTCTCTTCTGTTTTTTACTTTGACCCACAGAAATAGTATTTGGAGAAATGAAGAAGAAAAAGAAATTGATTTTTTCCATCCTATGCAACGAGTTTGGGATCCATTGTCACCTGTTCTAAGACAGAACAAACCAGGGAAACATGATCTACCTGTAAGCGAAGCTGCAATTAAAAAAATAGCTGCCCTTGAAGAAGAGCTAACTTTTCTTCGCTCTCAGATCGCCACAATTGTGGAAATGCAGGAACTGAGAAATAGCACAAATTCTGGTAAGTGACATACTGGATTTTTGTTTCAGCCAGATGATATTCATCTGCTATTTAAGTGAGTATGATTCTGAATAAGAATAGTGAACAACATTAAATGTATGATAAAAGGATGTTGGGTAAATAAATTTGTTGTGTCATGATTATTCAGAATAAACCAAGTTACATTTATAGTGAAGGTATGGCGGTGTGAAGAAAAGCTACTGAAGATTATATTTTTGTATTAAAAAAAGTCTTGTCTTCTAAGTAAGCTTTTCTAGCTTTTCAGACAAGCATTAGATATTAACAAGGAAGAATGCATTGGTTTAAAAGAGAACAGGTTTGAAGCCTCATATATTTGTAGTTTTCAGTTATTGCTATACTTCCACCAAATTCAGATGAATAGTATTTTCTAGATGATCCTTTTCTAAATTTTTAGAGACATAACTTGTTTTAAACACACAATTTAAAGCAACATAAGTACTAAGAACTTTTCACAGCAAATTTGGTCATAAAGGGCTGTGTATAAATTATGTAAGTGCATGTTCATATACACATGTGTACATGATATATATACATATAGTTTAAACAGTATAAAATGTATATAGCATGTATTTATAATACAATTTTATATATAAATAAATCACATAATTTATATAGAAATAAAATAATATATAAATACAGAGTTTTAGCCAGGCATGGGCGTGGTGGCACACGCTTGTAATCCCAGTGCTTGGGAGGCTGAGACAGGAGGATTGCAGGTTTGAGGCCAGCCTCAGCTACTTAGTGAGGCCCTCCGCAACTTAGTGAAACCCTGTTTCAAAATAAAGGATAAAAAATAAAAGTTTTTTTTTAAAGCAAGCATGTTTATTCACAGTCCTTTAGGAGCAGGTCTGCTGTGAAAAAGTTAAATGATTTGTACCCATTTCAGGCTCTTACCTAGAAAACAATATGCTTCTTTCTCCAATGTCAGAATGCAGTCCAGATTGCATATGAGATACTGCATTTAAAGAGAAAATGCATTCTTTAGGGCCAACAGTTAGAATTCCTAGTTGGATTAAAAATGAATTTATAATCTGGCTTGACTCTTACAGAAATTACTGAACAGATGGGATCTATTTTCCTTCCTGGCTACCATATTACTATTTTAGCATCATTATAGAAATTGTTCCTGTTTTGGTTCTCATTAATGTTATATATTATGTTAGAAAGAACTTTGCAGGAATTTTCAGCAGATTACTTTGTTTTTAGGCTCCTTGGACTTGAATGACGAGCCCAGTGGTATGGGACAAATGCCATCATCGGGAGCTGCTCGCCTGAATGTGGAACCGGATCAGTTTCCAAGTGGAGAGCTTTCTTCTCCTCCATCTCCACCGCCACTTCCTCCTCAGTTTTCTTCTCTTCAGGCTTCAAGTTTTCCTCCCATTAAGCCAGTATATACTGATACTTGTGAATCACATAATCCAGAAAATAAATTGAAAAAGACCAATTATAGTCTTCATTCAAAAAGCCAGAGAGAGAAAGATGTTCCAAATATGTTGGATGTTCTGAAGGATATGAATAAGGTTAAGCTTCGTGCCATTGAAAGGTATGTTGTCATAATTTGGGAAAAGAATTCTAGAAAATTCTAGAAAATACTATCATCTAGAAAATACTATTCATCTGAATTTGGTGGAAGTATAGCAATAACTGAAAACTACAAATATATGAGGCCTCAAACCTGTTCTCCTCTTTCAAACCAATGCATTCTTCCTTGTTAATATCTAATGTCTGAAAATCTAGAAAAGCTTACTTAGAAGACAAGACTTTTAATACAAAAATGTAATCTTCAGTAGCTTTTCTTCACACCAACGCCATACCTTCACTATAAATGTGACTTGGTTTATTCTGAATAATCATGACACAAGTCAGTGATTCTTTTAAAGAAATTATGTTTATAAAAGTTGGCATATGTGTCTTTTCTTATTCTTCATCGCCCCTGAATATCCCTCTTAGAGATAATCACTTTCATTTTTTTTTTTTTTTTGAGTTGGGGTCTCGCTGTGTTGCCCAGACTGGTCTTGAACTCCTGGGTTTAAGCAGTCCTCCCACCTCAGCCTCCCAAGCATCTGGGACCACAGTTTTTTGATTGTTTCTTCTATTGTTTTATTTCCAAAGTTTTGAAACAACATACTTGCTATTTCTTGATATTTTAATTATATCCTCTCCCTGTCATAGAACATTAGGAATACAGTAGTCCCCCCAATCCACTGTTTTACTTTCCATGGTTTCAGATACCCATGGTCAAATGTGTTCTGAAAGTATTAAAGGGAAAATTCCAGAAATAATTAATACATTTTAAGTTGCATGTCTGTTCTGAATAGCATGAAGAAACAGGCATTCAGCAAAGACTGAACGAATGTATAAATGACCAAATGTGTGAACAATTAACCTATGGTTTTCCTCTCTAGTCTCTCTCTCTCTCTCTCCATATATATTTGTGGTACCAGGGATCAAACCCAGAGGTATTCTACCACTGAGTTATACCCCCAGCCATTTTTATTTTTTTATTTTGAAACAGGGACTCGCTAAGTTGCTGAGGTTGGCCTCGAAATCCTCCTGTCTTAGCCTCCCAAGTACTGGGATTACAGGCATGTGCCATCACACCTGGCAGTTCTTAAATATTTCTTTATATTTTCTTCCCACTGGAAAATTAGGAAGTTAAAAGTAAGGATTTTCAGCACAGTAATATTTGAGGAATACCAGTCATAGCAAATTATAGAACCCCAACCAACATGGTTTCTTGGTTTTGTGATTCTTAATTTAGTGTGTGTTCCAAATTCCTTATCTCCTGGCCCCCCAAAAAAATCTCTTGAAGACTAATTAGATTATAAGATATTGTGCTTGTATTCCTGCTCTGTCAACAAGGAGCTACAATTGCATCGAAGTTTTAGTTTTTTCAATTTTTTAAAACATAGGTCACCTGGTGGTAGACCCATTCATAAGAGGAAAAGACGAAGTTCACCTTGGGATCCAGTGTCTTTAATATCGCATGCACTGAAGCAGAAATTTGCGTTCCAAGAAGATGATTCCTTTGACAAAGAAAATAGATCTTGGGAGTCTTCTCCATTTTCTAGTCCAGAAACACCAAGGGTGAGCTATAATCGTATAAGATTGACTAAAGTTTTTGTCAAGTGTGCTCTTTATTATGATAAAACTTTGCATTCTAGGCCTTGTGAAGTAATTATGCAGGATGGGCTATAAATTGTGTGATAATACTGTAAATCTTTTTTAATTTTACTTGCTTGTTTTCGCTTTTATCTTATTATGAAATGAAATGTTTGATTTGAAAAATATACATGCATTAGTTTATAATGGTGTATCCTATACAGGTGCTAACTTAATGCTGCTGTCTGCAGTATAAACGAGGTGTCTGAAACTTTGAGAGGATCAGGAAAGAATTGTGCAATAGATTCACCCTAAAAATAAAGAATGGGAATGTTAACTCTACTTTTTCTTGCCCCATACTGCAGATTGAACTCAGGGGTGCTCTACCACTGAACTGTATCTCTAGCCCTTTAAAAATTTTTTAATTTTGATCCCAGGGTCTTACTTCTTACTAAATTGTTGAGGTTGGCTTCGAACTTGGAATCCTCCTGCCTCCGCCTCCCGAGTAACTGGGATTACAGGTGTGTGTCACTGCGACTGACTTAACTATGCTCTTAACAAAGCAAATGGGATCATAGCTATCGTTACTGACACCATTTACTGGATATTTGAAAGGACACACATTTTGGGAGTGGTTTTCACATCTCATAATTTAGTTGAGGTAGTTCATAAGAATAAGCCTTGCAAACGAGAAGTGTGGAAAAGGGGCGTCTTAATTCAGGTAGATGATCACTGAGGACTGTCCTGCAGCAGAACAGGAGACGGGAAAACTGAAAAGTACACAGTCACTCTAGGAGCATGATGGAGGAGAAGGTGCTGGTGTCCTCGTGTTGCAGTGTGTGCAGTCGTTCAGGTTGAGACCACTGTGTGCATTTACCATCTAACGTCTAGCGTGCTGACTCAGAAAAGGATACTCTTAACTAAAAAGGCAAAGAAGTATGTAGTGTATATCAAAATTATTACCACTGAAAATTCAGTATGCCGAAAATAAATGTTCTAAGATTTGTATCACAGTTTATAACTTGCAAAAGAAAGTCTGCCTTCTATTTTCTTCTTTTTTTTTTGGTGCTGGGGATTGAACCCACCATCCTCTGAGCTACACCCCCAGCCCTATTTTATTTTTTATTTGAAAGCGCGGTCTCGCTAAGTTGTTAAGAGCTGTGCTGAGTTGCTGAGGCTAGCTGTGAACCTGTGGTCCTCCTGTTTCAGCCTCCCAAGTACTGGGATTACAGGTGTGTGCCACCACACCTGGTGAAAGTCTGCCCTCTTTGTCTATAGGTTCTGTATCTGTGGGTTGAACCAGTCATGGAAAAAAAAATTTGACAAAAACAAAACAAAACTTGTAGTTCTACTGAGCATGTAGACTTTTTTCTTGTCATTATTCTTTAAACAATATAGTGACAACTATTTACAGAGCATTTATACTGTAGTAGGCATTATATGTAACCTAAAGATGATTTAAATTAGACAGGTTATATAGAAATGATTTAAATTAGACAGGTTATATAGAAATATATGTCATTTTACATGAAGTACTTAGAGGCATTTGTGAGTTCTGATATTCCTGAGGGGTTGTGGAACAACTCTAACATGGAAACTGAGGGGAGACTGCCTTTCTTTACTCATCTTGTTTGATATTTACAGCAATGTCATTTAAAAAAAGATGAGTATTACTTGTTTTACATATGAGGAAATTGAGCCTTCTAGTTCCCATAATAGCATATCTAAGGAGCAGAGGAGACTAGAACTTGGTTTATTAAAATACTACGATGTTTGGAAACCCTCAGTTATCTAAGAAATTTATTTAGGTAGAACACTCTTTCCTACTGGTAGTGGATCAGTGAGGTATTACTGGGTTGTCATGTATCATTTGCCCTTTGTTCAATGTCCCGTAGTGCATTCTTTTCAGCCAGCTGTGAACATGTTAGAGGAAGAATCATCTCTTTTTATGTATTTTATAGCACCTAGTTTCAGGGCTGCAAACAGAACCTCAAATTGTAGTCTACTGGGATCTCATTCTGCTATGGTTTGAATATGGATAGTGTACCACAAAGGCCTGGGTCCACAGGGTGGCACTCTTGGGGGTGCTGTGAGACTAGTGGGATGTCCTTAGTTCTCTTGGAACACATCCTTGAAGGGAATTGTGGGACTCCGACTCCTTCCTGGCTCATGGGGTGAGCGGTTTACTCTACCACTCACTCCATAACAGTGTACCACCCTTGCCAGAGCCCAAATCAGTGGAGCTTTTGATCTTGGACTGGAACCTCCAGAACACGAGCTAAAAGAAACCTTTGTTCTTCATAAGTTCATTGCCTGATGTATTTTGTTACAGTATCACGAAGCTGACTAGCACACATTCTGTGTGTCCTCAGCTCTGGGCACAATGACTAACCGTTGACTCAAATTGCTATTTACTGATGAAAGAAATGAACCACAAAGGATCATCCGGTACTTGTCTTGCCATTCTTTATTTACATTGGAATAATTTCTGTGCTAAACATTTGCTTTATTTCAGTTTGGACATCACATTTCCCAGTTAGAAGGACAGTGATCTAAGGAAAGAATTGATAAGCACAAAAGCTGTTGGTGAAGGTATCAGCAACAGAAGCTCTGCTGCACTGGGAAGGAAAGCTGCGGAAGTATGCTGGCCAGCCTGGCGTTCACGGCCTTTCAAAGGGTCATGTCCTCTGCTGAGTGAGGTTGAATGAAGCCTGCGTCCTGGGATATAGTAGCGCCCATGTCTGAGGAAGACTTTTAAGAATACTTGTCTCAGGTTTTGGAAGACCCAGCAGTTAACTGGCTACTGAAGAATTAGCTGTATGGGTCTGTTTCCAGTGTATGTTAGTATAATTGAAAGCTGAATTTTATGCTTCATTTTCATAAGCAATTATGACTTCCTAATTTAAGAACCGAATCTTTTAAATATTGGTAGTGATCTGGTTTAGTTAGCCTCCAGCAACTTGGAGATTTTCAAAGAGGATAAAATTATAATTTTTTATTAAGGTAGTCATAGTTTTAATCCTGCAGTGCTGAGCTTTCTCAAACTTCTTCCTGAGATGTTACATTAGTCTTAGACACAGATTTTGACTGTTAAGTGCTTCAAGTAAAGGTATTTAAAGACTCTTCTGACAAATTTTGCTTGCACTTGCCATGTAAATATGTATGCCTGACATTTGTTTCCTTTTTTCCTTATTACATTTATACTCTGTTCTTTGTAAATAGATCACACAATAAATGTCTTTAGAACTTAATTTTGTTCTGTAGCAATTCAAATGCATGTTTTTTCACCACTTCATAAAGTCTGAGTGAGGAGTTCTGTAGGTAGAGTTTCTTGAAAAATACAAGTGAAACACATTTGTTATGAATATTTTGTCCCTCGTCACCCACATGTTTATGTGACATTGAAACTTACATGTTTCCCTAACCCTTCAGCCCGTGCAACAGCCAGGGAATTAAAACCATCTCTGCAGACTCAGCACCCACCCATTTTGCCAGGCTTTTCATTTTCCAAAAAGTCCAGGCTGCCCACAGTTTTCTTGTTGCTGTGGCCGAGGGTTGGTCGCCTGGAGTGATCATACTATGACCTTGAGCAAGAGGCTTTGAATCACCGAGGTGCAAGCCCTCACGTTGCCGAGCTGCCAGCCAACACTAGCAAGACCTGGCTCCTGACTTCTTGTTAAAAGAGACAGATCCAAGAAAAACCTGCCTTGTGGGTTTTCTGTTATTTGCAGCCAACGCGCCCATAATGGGATAGCACTGTAGTTTTGATCCCTGCTTGCTATTCCTTCTGAGGTGGTTTTCTAGTATTTCTTATCCTGCTCTTGGGAGTTTGGTATTGCTACTTTTTCAGCCCCTCCTCATGTTCCCCTCACCCTGCCTTTTCTCACTGTCCTTAAGGATTCTTCCCCCTGGAATAACTGCTTTCTATCCCCCCAGGTAGGCTTGCATTTTCAGTTTTCTAGTTTTCCTTGTTCAAAAATGTATACTCAACACCCCTTCCCCAACAACTGGCAGAAATGGTATCATCTTTGGATGGTATCATCTTCGGCCATATGAAAGTATTTCCTGTAATTTTTTCGGAGGGCTTTTCTGATCTACTTCAGAATAAATTTCCTGTGTTCCCAAAGCACATTTTAATACCAGTGATACACCGAGATTGAGCTGACCTTGGACATCCATCCCTCTGTGCAGAGGCATGACTGCTAGGAGATGTGAACATTTGTCCTGTCGCCCCTCCCCCCTTGCGGGAAGCCGCCTTGGTGGCCTGAGACTGGGCCCTGGTGACTTGTGTTTACTGTAGAGTTCTAGGGTTGGGGATTCTGTTTAGGCCTTCATCAGGACCTTCATCAGAAATTACCTAATATCTAAATGGTATTCATAAATTCATATTTGATTAACTCTTTAAAATGTTTTTAGTGTGGTACTGGGAATGGAACCCAGGACCTCATAGATGCTAGTCAGGCCCTCTACCACTGAGCTACATCTCCAGCACTTCAGAAATTTTTTTTTAAGAGACAGGTTCTTGCTAAATTACCTAGGTTGACCTTGAATTTGCCCCCCTCCTGCCTTAGCCTCCCAAGTAGCTGGGATTACAGCTGTGCACCACTGTGCCTGGCTATATTTGATTACTTTTAAAATTTATTTAAGTATATTCTGAATGCTAAGACTGCTTATCTTGCAAATTATATAAATCTTAGCTTCTCTTGACTAGACACATTCTCTCAGTTGCCTAGAAGTGTCCCTTCTTGTTCTTGGATACATTAAACTGGTTTGTTTTCTTCCCAATTGGCTGTTAGTTAATCTCTATAAGCTAAGGTGCTTGTTCTACATTTAAAAAACATCCTAGTACTATTTTAAATTAAGGAACCCAATTTTATAATGTGGATTGCAGAAAAAAGCTAATGCCATTCACAGTCTTGACTGAAATAGGTGAAAGGAGTGATTTCTAAGGCAGGAAGGGGAGACACGACTTCCTAAGAGTGTATCAGAATCTGGAGGAGACCCCAGATTGGAAATAGTGGTATGAGACTGTTGGGGGTGTGTGTGTGTGTCAAAAACCTTACTTTTAAAATGAGAATATATTTGTGCTTTAATTATGAAATTTGAATCAAAATTTCTGTCTTAGCCCATTTGGGCTGCTAGATCAATACATCAGGTGGTTAATAAACAGCAGAAATCTCATGATTATAGAGGCTGAGAAGTCCAAGATCAAGGTGCTGGTGGGTTCAGGTTCTGGTGGGGGCTTGCTTTTAGGTTCATACCTGGTGCCTGCTGGGTGGAAGGGGCTAGCTAGCTTCCTGGGATCTCATTTATAAAGGCACTAAACCTGTTCAGGAAGGCTTCACCCTCATAATCTAACTCTTCCCAATGGCCCCACTTTCTGATACCGCCACCTGGGAGTAGGTGGGGACCATTTCAACATGAAATTTAGGGGAGGGGTACACAAGCATTCAGTCCATTACAAATTATGTTTGGGGAGAAACAGCCACATGGAGGATAATTTAGACAGTAGCAATGGAGAAAGAATATTTTAAATAGGTTTTGCTGGATATTGAGAGGTTAAGTACACAATTGGATTTATTCTATTTTGTGGTACTGGAACCCAGGGGCATTCTACCTCTGAGCTACACCCCCAGCCCTTTTTTGGTTTGAAACAGGATCTCACTAGGTTATTGAGTCTTGCTAGGTTGCTAAGGCTGGTCTTAAATGTGTGATCCTCCTGTCTCAGCCTTCCAGTACTGGAATTACAGGCATGTGCCATCATGCCCAGCTAGGATTTATTTTAAATTGAAAACCCTTTTTTCCTTCCCCTCAGACCCCAAACAGGTCAAGGGGAGCGAAGTGGTAGATTTTCATGTCAGTGAGGACTGTTGCAGGTGGAGTTCTCTGGGGGGCAGATCCTGAGTGGAGATGAACGTGCTGTGAGTCTCTGGGTGTGTTCACAGGGCACCACGGTGCAAGGGAAGGAGGCGGGCAGGGTGAGAGCAGTTGGGTCATGAATGGTACCTCCACAAGGGCCTCAGCTGATCCCACAGGGGGTTCTGATGACCCTTCAGGGTTGTCTCCCATTGCTCTAAGGTTGCTGGGCCTTTACACTTTCACATTGACCTTGAGCAAGGTGGCCCTCTTAAGTCAAGGGCAATTTCCAGAGAGGGTTGTCAGGTCTGAAGACGGGTCAAGGTGGTGCATCATAGAGAGGCATGGGTTCCAACTACGTTGCAGAGCCCACTGAATTAGACACAATATCCCGCCTGAAACACAACTGCATTTAGCTTCAGTAAAACTGACCAGAATCCCCAGGCCTCATTGCCCTGCCATGGTTCTACTAGGCTAGTTCTTATCTTCTTGAGAACTGTTGCATACTTAAAATTGGGAGTAGGTCAGGGCAGGAAAGCATTTCTGTCTCTAGAGAGCAATTCCTTTGGGCTCCCTAGGTTCTGTGCCTCTGGGTTTGCTTTGGGACCACAGCAGTTTTTGGAGTGGCATTGGGGGACAGGGATGGGGAGATGGGTAGCCTATGGTTGGCTGGTCACAGCTTTGTCCTTTTCTCTTCATGGATTGCTGTGTTTCCAAGGACTCAGGGCACTGGGTGGTTGTAATATGGAAATGTATCTGAAGAACAGAGTCATCTCTTCTCTGGGTTTCAAGCTCCTCAACTAAAACAAGGCCACATGGTCGCCATGTCAGTTTTTATACTCTGTGCCAACTATTTTACCAAGGAGATGTGGTCTTGGGCTGGACACAGTCTGTGGGTCCCTGAGAACTTCTGTCATATCTTTTGGGCCAGAGCAGTAGCTCTGATTTTTTTTCTTTTGTGGTACTGGGAATTGAACCCAAGGCATTCTACCTCCGAGTTACATTCCCAGCCCTTTTTAAAAATTTTTATTTATTTTTTTTTTTTATTTATTTATTTTTTTTTTATTGGTGCATTGTAGTCTCACTTCACAATGAGTATCAGTTTGGTGTTAA
>PVJS01048143.1:0-15166 GCA_004027185.1 Glis glis
AAAAAAAAATAAATGACTTAACTTAGTAAAAAAAAAAAATACAGTAATTGTAAATGCACAGTAATCGTGACACTCTCAGAGGAGGTGTTAAAAGAACCTCTGCACGAGAAAGAATGCCAGATCTCCTGGTATATATTTATATGACTTAATTTCTTCCAGGTGAAATAGGGAAATCAGAGAAGCTGATATAAAAGGAAAGGTCTTGAGGCTTGATTTACTCTAGGAGTCAGAAATCAGTGGTCATCTACAGAGGTTTTGGTTTTTATTGTCAGGCAGTTACTCTTTCCTCCTATAGTTATTGTGTGACCCCCAAGAGTCTAGGGGTCCCAAGGGAGCCCGTTCCTCCAAGATTCCTAGGTTAACAAACTGGACACCCAGTGACCAACCACTGAAATATCTCATCTCTTACCCTTGTGATACAGACTGCTGGAATAATTTCCTCTTTCTTACTTTATCACACTTTATGTACTATTCTTTACCTTACTACTAGGAAGTATGTCTACTGTTTTTGGCGGGAAAATCTCTGCTCTATATGACCTGACATTGGAACCATCATTAATCGATAATATGTCTTTTCATCCCTTTGATTATTGCTGTCGTCTTACTTTTGGTCTTTCTCACCCCATTTGTATCTTCGGCAAGTGTTTTCTAATCGGTCTATCACTCCATAATCTTATATAATAATAAAATTATTATACTTATAAAATAATCAGATTATTCCTGTACATATTTTCTAGAATTATCTAAACTGCAGATATGATCTTGCCATTCCTCTTGACAATAAAAGTAACAGATTTCCCTTGCCTATAATCTAAGAGATCCAAGCCCTGGCTCTCTATGCATGGCCCTGCCTCCTTCTCCAACTCCATGTCCCGCAAATCTCTGCTCTATTCCCCAACACTTGAGCTCCATTCTGTGACACATCTCATGCCATTTCTCATCTTCATAACTTTTTTCATGCTGTCTCCTCTGGGCTGAATGCCTGGCTAATTCCAAGTTATCCTTTAAGGCTGAGATTAGCTATCACTTCTTCCCGGAAGCCTTTCCTGAGGCCCTTCCTGTCCTACTAAGTTAGCAGCTCTTCTGGATCCTTCTATGGATGAAGCATACCTTCCTATCCGTGTACTTCCATATTATACTGCAAATATGTCTTCCCATGGTTTATTTCCTCATTGTAGTGTGATCTCCTTATCTAAGGATCAGCCAAGCTGATACCCAGATTTAGTAGGAACTCAATGAATTTTATTCAACAAACAAATTATTACCCATCCTCTGAGACCTTGAATTAATCTTTCTTGAGTTGACTTTCAAACCCTGGACATTTACCATGTGCCTGAAATATATCACCTAAGCTCAGAAAAGACAGATCCCGTTATTTGCCATCCAGTATATTATTGACATATGTTACTTATTTGCTTTTAATGAGCTTAATTCTTAATCGTGCTAAGACTAGAGAAAATGATGAGAACTGTAGTAGCCAGTGTCCAAACGGCTCCCAAAGATCCCCAGCTCCTATGATTTGTCCTTATATATTCTCTTCCTACATTAAATAGGGTAACCTACGTAACAATAGGATATTGTAAAAATGTTGGTGTGTAACTTCCAAGGGTAGATGGTAAAAGGCACTGGGGTTCCATCCTCTTGCTCTTGGACCTCTCGCTCTGGGGAAAGCCAGCTAAAGGATCATGAGGACACTTAGGCAGTCCACGGGAGGTCCATGTGTTGAGGAGCCGAAGCTTCCTGCTGGCAGTTATGTGCAAGCCACCTGGGAAGCAGATCTTCCAACCCTAACCTTTCAGATGACTGTAGCCCAGTCTGCCATATTGACTGCAGCCTCGTGAGAGATTCCAAATTAGACTCTGCCAGCTAAACTGCAAATTCCTTACCCACAGAAACTGGGTGAGATAATAAATGGCTACTGTTGTTTTAAGCCACTACGTTTTGAGGTAATTTGTTATGGAACAATAGATAACTAGTATGGAAACTGTGCATTATGGTTTTTGGGTTTTCCTATATATCTTCTCAAAATGTCTTTGAACATGGGAGGTGACTACTAAATACTGTTTTTAATATACAAACATGCTTACAGTGAGGCAATTACCTGTGAAGTAGCTGATGTAAAACTTTATATCCCTTGAAATATGGCCAAAGAAGAAAAGTGCACTGCCTACGTCAGCAACAAATATAGGATTCAGATAGTCTGTGGGAGTTTTACATTAGAGATCTCATTGAAATCATTAGACATCTCATTGAAATGGAGTTAGTAAATTTGGAGTGAGATGATGTAGCTTGGTGTCTTCTTTTCCCCTATCTCAGTATGTTATGTTATCCTACCTGTCAAGGCCATATACCTTCTTAACGTAAAGAAGGCTGCTAAGTTTAAATAAACTCCAGTGTCAATAAAATTGAAATCAGAATCATTCTGCTTGATTTTAAAGAATAATCTACACAGTGGGACACAATGTAGTGCTGGGATAGTATTCATTCATTCATTCATTCATCATCCATTCCATAAATATTTATTAGCAAAGGTACTGGTCTTAATGCTATGGAAAAACACAAAGCAGAGGCAGAGCGATGAAGTGGAAAGAGCATGGCCTCTGGAATCCAGCAGATCTAAGTGTAGTTTCTTGTGGTATTTGAGGCAACCCAATCAATCATTTCTACTTCCCAGCCTGGATTTGAGCCACCTGACAGAAAAGATGAAAAAAGTAAGACGATATACAGGAGACAGTATATCACCACTAAACTGATGGTATGATTTTGGGAAACATGGCTTATATCTGCAAGCAAGTTGATGTCCTAATTCTGGACTTGAGAATTAGGTGGACTTTCACACCAATGACTCATTAGGTGACGGGAGGAAGAGTGTATTTTCAGGGTGCTCTGACAGCAGGAGGAAACTCCTGGAATGGAGAAAGGGCATTGGCCCCGGAGCCCATTATGGGTGTGGCCATTCCCACCCAATAGGAGACCAGTCAGTTCTCAGGAGAGGCCTCCTGCCACCCTCCTGATACTGGTCCCATTGCCAATCTGTCTTTCAGGTACCCTCACCCCCCAAAAAATCTCCAGGGAAGGGTAGATTTTGCTTGTAGAACTGTCTGGAATGAGTCAGAGAGTAGTAAAATCAAAGTCAAGGCCATGCTAAAAGCAGTGAAGTCAAAACCAAGACAGAAATCACAATCATTCTTCCATTTCCTGTCCAAATTATCATCAACCACATTATCTACTTCAGCTCATTCTAGTGTCTCCAATTCAGAGATTCTGACATGAATTAAACAACAACATAAGGACAAAGTACAATAATATAGTACAACATAGATAGTCAAATTTTACTCCAAACCCTCTCCCATTATAAATTTATGAGCAAGAAATTAGATTTCAAGGATTAAATCTTCTCAAAGATTAAAGTTAAAGCATATGGGAATTAACATCTGAAAGTAAATTCTGTTTTCTGTGTGAGTAAAAAATTTAAAAAATATTACAATTTGTTCATCTCTCAATTTCTCATTCTAGCTATTTTAGCCGGGAGGTCAGCAGTTTTCAAAACGTTCTAATCTCAGGACCTCTTTAAACCCTGAACAGTTTTTGATAAAACCAAAGTAGTTATAACTATTTTTCATATTGAAAATTAAAATTGAAACATTAAAACTTCTTATTTACTCATTTAAATGTAACAATAAACAAATTACAACTTATAGGTAACATATATTTACAAAATGGGGAAAAGAGAGATATTGGTCTAAGGGTACAGAGTTTTGATTAGAAAAGAGAAATTTTAATGGTCAATTGAACAACATGGTGACCACAGTTAATAATAGTATGTATTTCAAAATTGCTGAAATAGTAGATTGTTACTGTTCTTGCCACAAAGAAATATTAACAGGTTAGGTGACAGATATGCTAATGAGTTTTTTTAATAATTCCACAATGAGGGTGGAATTTACAATTACACAATCCAATAAATATATTATTTTCTTATTCCGTAAATATATAAAATATTTTTATGAAATAAAATATAGTAAAAAAGTGGTATTTTAAAAGTGTTTGCAAATCCTTCTTACATTTGGTTTAATGGAAGACAGCTGGATCCTTATATTTGCTTTCGCATTCAATCTGCTGCAGTATGTTCTTTTGGTTGAAAACTCTGAAGAAAATCCAGCTTCTCATAGCTATGCAGTGGGAAAGGGAGGCGTTTTTTTTTTTTTTTTTTTTTTTTTTACCAGTTTCAGATAACTGTGGATTTTCTTCTCTGATATTAGGCGAATACTTGACAAGTGAAGATTTCTTAAATGTTAGTTGCAACATGAGATCTGAAACCTCGTCAGTGAACTTCACTACATTAAAATCATACTTCACGAAAAAAGGATTCAAGATGGTGACGGAATAGGAGCCCATGAAGGAGCCTGTCTCAAAGTCTCCTTGGGGGCACAGAACTAAACAACATCACACAGCTACAGAAGAACCAAAACCCCAAATCCAGCAACCTGAGTACAACTACACAGACACAGAGCCTACCAGCTACCGATTCCCACAGAAAGCTGCAATCCCGTGTCAGCAGGATCGGTAAGGAGCCATCTTCCCCTGGATCCTACAGCTGGGGCTAATAGCCCCCGGCGCCACCAGCAAATCGGGAGGAGAAACCGGAGCAGAGTTCTGTGAGTGGTGGGGCCATCCCAATAGCAGATTGCGACGGGCCAGCTCAGCCGGAGAGCATTGAGACCGATGGGACAGGGGTCTCGGGAAGGTGGGCAAGGAGTTGGCGATGAGTGACAAACAGACACAACTCAAGGAGGTTGCATCTGAGTGTGAAAATCCTTCAAATACTGCCCTAGCGCGAGCTCCTACCACAGTTGCGCACCTCCCTCCCACTGCGCTACGAGCCCACGTGATCCCCAACACCCAGCACTGGAGCCCCACACCAGCCAAGATCCAGGCGCCGCCCCCAGCGCTCTACCTAGGCCAGCCACACACATCAGAGCTTGTGCTCCATCTACACAGCATGCGCATCAGAGCTTGGGTAACCTCCAACAATGCCTACTGAGACCTGGAGCACATGTGTACCCTGTGGGGCCAGGGTGACTCTCAGCACCCATGCCTCAGAGACCGGGCATCTTCTGGCACTGTCACCCATGCCTCGGAGCCCACATCCAACACAGCGCCTCGAAGTGCGCCTCATGTGCCAACGCCCGAGCTCTGGAACCTGTGTGCTCCCCCCCCCACACACACACCATGCCCCAGTCAACCAGACAGAAGGGAACCACAGCCTGCAGTGCATTGACCCAATTGGGTCTACAGGGACCATCAGGAGGTCTTATACATAGAAAGGAAGATGATGCAGAGGCAACAGAAACACAAAATTGAAAACACTAAAAATACGAGAAGGAGGAACACTGAAGAAACAAGAAACACAATGCATCAAGTGAGATTACTGAAACTGACCTACAGGAAATGCAAGATGGAGAATTCTGAATTTTGATCTTCAGAATGATGATAGGCCTCAAACAAAGTGTAGAGGAGATGAAGGAGGACATTGAGGCTCTAAGAAAGAATCAGAAAGAAACACTGAACGAAATGAAGGCGTCAATAAACGAATTAAAGCCTGCAATAGAAACCAACTCTAGTAGGCTCGACCACATGGAAAACAGTGTATCACTCCTGGAAGACAGTTCATTCAAAACTGAAAACACAGTCAACGATATACAGAAGACATTACAACAACACACCCTGGCCATCCAAGAAATACAGCACAATACAAGATGTCCTAATCGAAGGAAAAAAGGCATAGAAGAAGGATTACAAACACAGACCAAAGGTATAAGAAACCTCTTCAAAGAAATAATTTCAGAGAATTTTCCGAACATAGAAAAGGTTTTGGACATTCACATACAGGAGACATATACAACACCGTTAAGACAGGATGAAAGAAGGACCTCTCCTCCCCACGTAATAATTAAAATGTCTAATGTAGAGGCCAAAGAAAGAATCCTAAAAGCAGCAAGAGCAAAAGAATGGGTGACATACAAGGGCAAGACAGTAAAAATCACCCCAAACTTCTCAACTCAAGTAAGGAATGCCAGGAGGGATTGGTATGAAGTACTCCAGACCCTGGAAGAAAACAACTTCCAACCAAGACTGATATATCCAACAAAGCTATCATTTAAAATTAATTGAGAAATAAAAATGTTCCATGGTAAACAAACACTTAAAGAATTCATGAGGACCAAGGGAACACTGGAGAAAATCCTAAAAGAAATAAATCACAAAGAAGGCAAGACAAGCAATTTTCAGAACCACAGGAGAGGTGAACTCCACCAGGTAGGCAACTAAACAAGGAGATTTGTCACTACAGCAAACAGAAAATAGAACTCAAAATGACAGGAACCAAAAATCATATCTCAATAATAACATTGAATATCAAAGGACTCAACTGCCCAATTAAAAGGCATAGACTGGCAATGTGGATTAAAAAGAATAACCCAACTATATGCTGCTTGCAAGAAACTCACCTTCTAGCCAAAGATAGTCATACCATAAAGGTAAAAGGATGGAAAAAGATATACCATGCAAACAGAGATCGAAAACAAGCAGGGGTAGCAACGCTTATATCTGACAAAACAGACTAAGCTAAAACACATCAGAAGAGACCAAGAGGGTCTTTTCTTACTAATAAAAGGAACAATGCAACAAGAAGATATAATAATTCTAAACATCTATGCCCCAAATGTGGGTGCACCCACATTCATAAAACAAAGTCTTTGGGACATCAGGTCCCAAATAGACCCAAACACAATCATACTGGGAGACTTCAACACATGACTCATGCCACTAGATAGATACTCTAGACAAAAGATGAATAAAGATTGTTCAGACCTAAAGAAAACCATAGACCAGATAGATCTAATAGACACATACAGATTATTTCAACCAGCAACACCTGAAAACACATTTTTCTCAGCTGCAATGGAACATTCTCCAAAATAGACCACATACTGGGTCACAAAGCAAGCACCAGAATTCAAAAGATGTGATATAGTTTCCTGCATCTTCTCAGATCACAACGGAATGAAACTGGAAATTAACAACCGGAAGACTAAAAGTAATCACATTAGTACATGGAGACTGAATGATACACTTCTGAATGCACCTCAAGGATCTTGAAAAACAGGAACAGTCTAATCCCAAAGCCAGTAGGAGCCAGGAGATTACTAAAATCATAGCAGAAATTAGTGAAATAGAGAATAAAAACAATACAAAGAATCAACTAAACAGGAAGCTGGTTCTTTGAGAAGATTAACAAGATTGACAAACCACTAGCTAACCTAACCAAATGAAGGAGAGAATCAACCCAAATTATGAAAATCAGAAATGAAAAAGGGGAAATCACCACAGATAGTGGAAAAATCCAGAGGATCATAAAAAACTACTTTGAAAACTTATATTCCAATAAAATTGAAAATATGGAAGAAATCAAAAGATTTCTAGACACATACAACCTACATAAATTGAACCAAGAGGATATAGAAAACCTGAATCAACCAATAGCAAGTACAGAGATAGGAACAGCAATAAAAAGTCTTCCATCAAAGAAAAGCCCAGGTCCAGATGGTTTTCCAGCCAAATTCCACAAAATCTTTACAGTAGAACTAAAACCAATACTTCACAAACTATTCTGTGAAATTGAAAGAGATGGAATTCTTCCAAATTCCTTTTGAGGCCACCATCACATTAATACCAAAGCTAAATAAAGATAACTCAAGAAAAGAGAATTACAGACCAATATCATTAATGAACATAGACACAAAAATTCTAAATAAAATACTAGCCATGTGCATTCAAACCCATATTGAGAAAATTGCACACCATAACCAAGTTGGTTTCATCCCAGGAAAGCAAGGCTGGTTCAACATATGCAAAACAATACACGTTATTTACCATATAAATCGAACTAAAAACAAGAATCACATGATCATTTCAATAGATGCAGAAAGCATTTGACAAAATTCAACACCCATTCATGTTAAGATCTCTACAGAAAGTTAGAATAGAAGGAACATACCTCAGCATCATTAAGTCAATATATAAGAAACCCAAAGCCAACATCATACTGAATGGGGGAAAATTGCCGGAATTCCCCTTAAAAACAAGAACAAGACAAGGATGCCCACTATCACCTCCTTTTCAATATAGTCCTTGAAACTCTTGCCAGAGCAATAAGACAAGAGAAGGATATCAAAGGAATCCAAATAGGAAAAGAAGAATTACAATTATCTTTATTTGCAGATGACATGATCCTATATCTAGAAGAACCAGAGAACTCAACCAAAAATCTACTAAAGTTGATTAACAAATTCAGCAAAGTAGCTGGATACAAGATCAACATAAAAAATCAGTAGCATTCATATATGCCAACCATGAATCCACTGAGAAAGAAATTCAGAAAACAATTCCATTCACAATATCTTCAAAACCAATCAAATACCTAGGAATAAACTTAACCAAAGAGGTAAAAGACCTCTACAATGAAAACTATAAAACACCAAAGAAAGAAATCGAAGATCTTAGAAGATGGAAAAATCTCCCCTGCTCTTGGATAGGCAGAATAAATATTATCAAAATGGCCATTCTGCCAAAAATGATCTACAGAATCAATGCAATCCCTATCAAAATACCAGCATCATTTTTCACAGATCTAGAAAAATCAGTCATTAATTTTATATGGAGAAACAAAAGACCCAGAATAGCCAAAGCAATTCTCAGCAATAAGAATCTTGCAGGAGGCATAACAATTCCTGATTTCAAATTGTACTACAGAGCTATAGTAATAAAAACAGCATGGTACTGGCACAAAAACAGACACATAGACCAGTGGAACAGAATAGAAGATACAGAAACAAGTTCACAAACTGATAGCCAATTGATTTTCGACAAAGGTGCCAAACACATACGTTGGAGAAAGGACAGTCTTTTCAACAAATGGTGCTGGGAAAACTGGTTATCTACCTGTAGAAAAATGGAACTAAATCCTTACCTCTCACTCTGCACAAGAGTCAACTCGAGATGGACTAAAGACCTGGAAGTTAGACCAGAGTCTGTGAAATTATTAGAAGAAGGCATAGGTTCAACACTCCAACATATAGGCATAGGTAGAAACTTCCTCAACAAGACCTCCAAAGCACAGGAAATTAAAAGAAGAATTAATAAGTGGGATAGCATTAAACTACAAAGTTTCTGCTCATCAAAAGAAACCATCAAGAGCCTAAAGAGAAAGCATACAGAATGGGAGAAGATCTTTGCAAGCTATCCCTCTGACAGAGGTCGAATATCTAGAATATACAAAGAACTTAAAAGACTTTACACTAAGAAAACAAATAACCCGATCAAGAAGTGGGCAACTGAAATGAATAGACACTTCATGAAAGAAGAGATACAAATGGCCAATAGATACATGAAAAAATGTTCAACATCATCAGCAATCAGGGAGATGCAAATCAAAACTGAATGAAGTTAGATGAATGAAGATTTCATCTAACCCCAATTAGAATGGCAATCATTAAGAAGTCAAACAACAACAAATGTTGGTGAGGATGTGGGGAAATTAGGACTCTTCTACACTGTTGGTGGGATTGCAAACTAGTTCAACCACTATGAAGGTCAGTGTGGAGATTCCTCAGAAAACTGGGAATGGATCTACCCTATGATCCGGCTATACCACTACTGGGTATCATACCAAAGGGATCGAAACCAGAAAACTACAGTAATATATGCATACCCATGTTTATAGCAGCACAATTCACGGTGGCCAAATTATGAAACTAACCTAGGTGTCCATCAACAGATGAGTAGATTACAAAATTGTGGGAAATACACACAATGGAATTCTACTCAGCAGTAAAGAAGAACAAAATAACATCATTTGCAAGAAAATGGAAGGATCTGGAGAACATTATGTTAAGCAAGATCAGTCCATCACAAAAAAAGAAGAAACATATGTTTTCATTAATATGTGTAACCTAGGGAGTAGTGGGGACACACAAGGGACTCCGGTTGATAATAGAGAACCCTCAGTGGGGCAAGGGAAGTGGTATAAGGGAAGGAGAAGGGCAAGAAAGAAGCAAATCAGTGGAACTACTATCATAAACAATATGTACATGTGAGAATAAACCAACATCATTCTCGGTACTTCATATGGGTGAGAGGAGGCGGGGGGGGCACTAAGAGCTGTGCGCATGTATGTTAACATCAAATTGATATTCACTGTGATGTAAGACTCCAATGCACTAATAAAAGCACGTTAAAAAATCATACTTCACTACATTAAAATTAGTGTAGTCATACTTCACTACATTAAAATCTATTGGAATATCTTGCTTTTGGAAAGTATCTTTTAGCAAAGCATAATTTTATTATCATCACACACTGATCGTCTGGAAAATATGGTTCACTGAGTAAGGCGAATCTTCCCAATGTTGACACATTTCATTAGATAAAGCCACATTTGTGAATATCGTCACCTATCTCGTGCGAAAGGTCTCTGAAACTTGAGATAGTGGAAACATATTTTTTAACTTCTAATTGTTTCTTGAAAGCTAGAATTTGTATCATTGGTGACAATTATTGTCACCTGTTTTCCTTGGACTGATAAGTCTCTCCTTGTTGGTTTTTGAGAAGATAATTGCCAAATATCCAAATTTGAATAACCACAGTAGTTTCTTTACAAGGCTGTTTATTAAAATGAAGGAGGAGAAGACAGGAGAAGAGAAGGTTAGTTCAGCTCTTAATCCCAACAATTGCACAGTGCTTGCCTTTGAGACAACCTTCATACTGCAAAAATAATCTATGCAGACTCCCATTTTGTCACACTGAATATTAAAATGATGTGAACTCCACAGATGAGGCTTAATAAAATAACGTTCATAGTTTCATTAAGGACATTCTCAAATGAAGGCTTAGTTTTGTGTGTGTGTGTGTGTGTGTGTGTGTGTATGTGTGAGTGTGTGTTTTGTGAGTGTGCGGTGGTGAAGAATTCGATGGCTGCTACTACAGTTGGGTGCTGTAAAGGGATTATCTTTTCCTCACCCATTACAAGGCTGAAGCTGAGGCTTCTATAACAAAAGGCAGATTAATGAGAGAGAGAGAGGCATATAAATTGATTTAATGTTCTATGCAACACAAAAGCCTTCATAAGGAATACAAAGACACAAAGAACCAGGGAAACCTTTGTATTTTTATGCTAAGTTTGATGAAGAAGGGGATGGCTGTGGAGAAGTACCATTGGGCAAAAGGTGTGATTTTCTGGTGATAAACTAGGGGATTCAGCAAGGCGCTCGCTCAGATTCTCTGTGTCCCCTTGTCTTCAGAGGTAAGGATGCTCCTTCCTTTGGCTATAGGATGGGCGTTTCTCTCCCAAGTGTCTCATGACCTGCTTCAGCGGGAGGCCAGAGCATGCTTTCTGGGTTTTCTTGGCCTGCTCTCGGGAGAAGGGCAGGAGAAGGTCAGAGAAAGCTCCCTGTTGCTGCTGTTTTCTCAAATGCTAAGGTGCCACATTTGGATGTTGTCTCTTTAACCCCAAGAGTACTGCGCCTTGATCTGCGCTAAGGGTCAGCTGTCCCCCTCCCCCCACCCCGCTTCAGCTTTAGCATCATCAGTGCAAATGTTAACAAATGAGAAAAGGCAAGTACCACCTTATCATTGTTATGAAAAAAAATATATATATTTTAAAAATATACTTCTTTGGTGCATTGTAGTCTCACATCGTAATGAAGTTGAGTGTGATGGGGACATGCATACACACAGCACTTAGTGAGCTTCCTCCCACCCCACCCGCTCCCTCCTTTCTCCCTCCCCTTCCACATACATGATTTCATCATTCTCTCCCCCTCCACCATCTTTCCCTAGACCCCCTCCATTACTCCACTGGGGTTTCTCCTTCTTTATCTGGACACTCCAATGCCAATAAGGTTCTGGAGATCATTCTTGGGAAAGTTAGGGGACATAATGAGCTCCCTTCTCTTCCCTTTAGTGATCTGTGGCTTTTTATTTGGAATGAGCATAGTTCCTTTTAGGCTACAGAAGTGATATTATTTCAAGAAAAAGTCCATATGTGCATTTTCTCCCCTCCCCTACTTTCTCCACATCCTTGCCAATGCTTATTATTTTGTGTGTATATATTATTTTGTGTGTATACATATATTTATATGTATTTTTGTGGTACTATGGATTGAACTCAGGGGCATTCTACCTTTGAGTTACAATCCTAGCCCTACTTTAATTTTTTATTTTGAAACAGGATCTTGCTAATTTGCTAAGAGTCTTGCTAAGTTGCTGAGGCTGGCCTTAAACCTGCAATCCTCCTGTCTTAGCCTCCCAATTACAGGGATCACCAGCATGTGTCACCACACTTGGCTATTTTGTGTTTTTAAGACTATTTTTAGAGCAGTTTTAGGTTCATTGCCTTTGTTTAAAAAATTTTTAAAGTGTTAGTAAGACACATATCACAGCCCTTACTCACATTGGGCAAAGCAGACAGTTCCTAACTCCGAGGGCAGCTTTGCCTAGCAAAATCAGGTTTCCAGAACCCAGCAAAGTGGTTTGCCATGAGAAAATAGAGAATGAGATGCATCTGGGAGAAGGTAGCTAGAGAAAGGCATCCAGCTCCTGTCCTCTCTAGATGACGCTAGTTGTCTGGAATTCCTGAGCTTTGATCTTAAACTCAGTTGGGGGAAAAATTCTCCTAGTAAGGACATTACCATGTCTAGGAGGAAAAATCTGTATATGTGCTTCTCCACTCCCACAGGCTGCTGTTTGAGGCCTTGCTGCCTCCTTGCAACATTTCTAAGTTTGCAGCAAAGGCGATCCCTGTCACTGGTAACCCATCTTTCTGTCTCTGCTGTCCAGTATACTCATCACGTCCTAATTTGCATTTCCCATTTGCTCTGCCTCCTTATGCCTGGCACTCACAATTTAAATCTAGACCCTCACTTACTGATCTGTAACAGGAACGGAATTCTCTAGCATGGTGGTTTAAAAACAGTAAATAGGTTCAGAACCCTCATGTCTAAGAGACTCTATGGTGACTCATTGCCTGAGCAGCACTGCTTAGTCAAGCTGCACCTGCGTGGGTCAAAGGCCCCGCGGCACCTGTACTCAGAGGCTTCCCTCACCTGCAGTCACCCACACCTTTGCTGAGGCCTGGAGGGTCTTCACCACTGTGGAGCATGCCGATGTGACGCTGGCTCAGGTGCCACCATAGAGCGTGGTGCTCTTTGGTGGCTGTGTGGTTAATCCCTGCACTGCCTTGCCTTTTTGCTGAGGCCGGGCATCTTATCAGCATTTTGCACTGTGCAATCAACCACGGTCAACAGCCTGTGGACAAATCCCACATAAGCTGCAGTCAGTTACCAAGGTCAAAATGCTATGTAGCCTAAGGCTTAAAGCTTTTGCCCAGGCTGCAGCAGTTAAAATCCAATTGCGCAATTGTATTAACCATTGTGTACAAGCCTCGAACACTTCCAAGGTTAATACACCTGCTCATACACTAAGATCCACAGCCCCAAGCCATTTCTCTAGCTCAATCATTCTATGTATATTTGACTCCCCGGAAATTGTACTTGTGTCTTTCCTAAGACTACTGATGTACTGTGCCCAATATTATAGCATTTGAGGTTATTGCTGCCAATGACAGACCCCTGTGCCTTTGGCCATAGGAGCCGAAGCTACGCCCCAAAGACTTACGGTTCTTAGGAGCAGAGGAGGACTTGTGTCCTCTCCACAAGAGGAATGGAAGGAAAAGGAAAGCAAGAGAAGAGGAGGGCACCATCCGGATCCTCCGTCCACGCTGAGCCATCTCATTGAGACAGACGTGGCATCTCTCCGGGGGAGGAACGGTAGGCAGCTAGGTAGAAACGAGCCGGTCAGGGGAGGATTGAGATGCACCTGAGGGGAAACTAAGCAAGGAAAGCAAGGAAATATGGGACTCCCCGGCCAGCTGGGACTGCAAATCGCAGCGATATTAGGAGGCTAAACTTACCAGCCCAAAGATAGCGGCTGGCAGTTATGGCTGCATTTCTACCCACACCTCTGGGGTTTTACTTAGGCACCAATGGGAAAGGATCCAGCATGGCGAAACAGCGCAGACACGCACACAGACGCGCTGAGCTGTGGTTCTGAACAGACAGTGACCTCCCCAAATGCATATGCATGAGGGGGGAGGATCCCAGGCTGGATAAAGCTCGCCACGTGGAGAGTGAGCCTCCAGAGTGGCCCGTTCCAGACGCTTTCTCTGGAATGTAATCCTTTGTCCCATGTTGTTTTTCTACCCCAAGAAAGCCCATCTGCTTTAGGCCTGTAACCCCTTTATCATGGCCTTCTCTTAAACCATACCCCCATTTTCCTAAATAAGCCTCGTATTTCTCCTATTTTTATTTTCTGCTTGAAATCTTTCTGTTGGGAAGCAAGGACCGAGGAAGAGAGATCACCACCCTTTAACATTTATTGCTAGGAGAGATTATCACCCAATGCAGGAGGAGCAAGGGGGCAGAGAGAGGAATGTTGGAGGACAAGATGAGTTCCCTTCTCTGAAGGAAAACACTGGGAGGGGGGTAGAAGTAACAGCTGGCGGACAACATGCAGCTTAGCTTCTTACCATGCATTGTTTTACTCTCTGTAAGTTGACAGTTTTCTCATCTTTAAAATGGAGGTAGAAATATCAACACGGAGCCATCATAGTATGGGTTAGAGATAACACATGTAAAGTGACTAGCATGGTCAACACAGTAGGCCCTGCACTTATTCACGGTCAGGGGATAGAAACATGCACAAGCAGGTATTTTAGAAGACAGAGTGTGTTCTAAGGGCCACGGTAGAGGAAGAGGCCAAGTGTTCTCAGAGCTCAGACAGAGGGAAGTCTAATTCTCACGCGGGCTGGAGTGGGGAAGGGGCTGTTGCGGGAGATTTCATGAGAGGGGCATCGCTGGAGCTGACTTTTAAGATTTCATGAGGAGCTCTCCCTTCTCCATCACTCAGCGCACTTGATGAGCACAGTGTTTTGATCATCTACTGTCTGAGAGGCCCAGGCAGGCAGAGATATAAAAGATAAATAACAGAATGCCGGCATCTCACATCTGAAGACCTTGCTGGAGAGACACCTCTCTCTCTCTCTCTCTCT